>JAZGTK010008040.1:0-18718 GCA_036877625.1 Ambastaia sidthimunki
ATATTACAAATGCATAATATTGTAGCATTAGAGCATGTGTATGTGGGACAGAATAGGATCAAATGTGCCATGAAACAATCATTTGCATTGATCTCGCTGTTGTTTGATGTCTTGATGTGACTGGCTTGCCAGTGTGGCGTGTAGCCTCTGTGCAAGCAGGGAGGAATTGAGTAAGTAGGTTAACTAACTGCTCATTGACTCAATTATATTTCGGCCTTATTTAGAAAAAATGACACATGGACCAGTGTGTTTGATTTATTTGGCTCTGCTGCTATAGAGACTTGTGCTTGGGGGAGGAGAAGATATATACCTAATTGTTGGGAAGCAAAAAGGATCAGAGCTAATTATGCTAAGATAAACGCTTTCGTTATTTATATCCCCCAAATCCATTTAATTCTTCTCATTGTCATATAAAGGCTAAGATAATAGGGGGCTTATTTGTGTGAATGTGATTATGTGTTTGATCTAATGTTTAAGTCTGGCAAAAATCCATTTGCTGGGCTAGGGCCAAAAATCATTAAGTCTTGCTGGTGACAATTTGGGTTTCTTACATTCTTCAGGCAATATGCATGTTATATGTTTTAAGTGTTTAATTCTATATTATAGCCAGATGACAGCAAAACAGTTTAATTTAGGTTTGAGACTGATGCAGTGATTTGTTAAGCAAGCAAACGTCTATCTATCTATCCATCTATCCATCCATCCATCATCTCTCTCTCTTTCTTTCTCTCTCTCTCTCTCTCTAACGCTCTCTATCTCTATTTCTATCTCTATCTCTATCCATATCTCTTTCTCTATGTCTATCTCTATCATCTATCCATCTATAAAGTGAGTGTCAAACCAGACCAACCCTGCAGAGGCACACTAAGAATCACACTAAGAATCGGATCACAGCATACGTGCCCAGCGTGAAAGCCCACTTTGAGAGTCTCACAGCAGGCTATTTGCCTATCCATGTTTATTTTCGACCACCGCTGAGAAGTTCGTAGTGGCTAAACAGACCGTCCTTTGTACTCTCAAGATACTGGTTGTCACAAAACAGTTCAATCAGCTTTTTTACACGTATTGTTATAAGATCCTTCTATCTGTCGTTATACAAGTTCATATGCCTTCTAAGAGTCGTTCTCTAACTCTAGATAGCTCTTGATTTAACATGGCTGCTTCATCCACACACACTGAATAGCACACTTCTCTGAGAAATGAGGCCATGGTTTACACATTATGTTTAAAGAAGTAATTGGTCCTCACCACGGCACAAAAAAAACGTGACGCACAATAAACCAGATTGAGCATCTAGTAATAAAAGGCCCATTTGGTGTTCTGCTCATCAATAGCGAAGTTTGCTGGGCCCAGAGTGCTGATTAAGGAGGTGACAGGAAAGTCTATATATGGTCAGAGCATTTTCTATGCCCTGTTGAGAGGGTGTTAGCTGAATATTAGCAGGAAAGGTGGTGCAATTTTGCCTAATGGTGTGGTTCTATATGATTAGGCTATTCTGGGGGCTGTCTCTGATTGGCTTTGCCAGTGACTGAGTGGCACTCGTTGACACATCAGAAATTGTCAGGCATTGTTTGAGTGGTAATTATTATAATCATGATGGTGGGCCGTTGTGTAGTGTGTCAGGAAAATACAGAATTATTTTGAATCCTCTACAGAAACTCATAAAAAGTAATTAGTCAGACTGTAAACGCAGCTTACTGGCATGTTAAAAAGAAAAAAGCCCAGTTAGATGAAAACACTGGAATCGATAGCCTGTAATGGGAATTGTAGTGTACTATGGTTGAAATGTCATCTAATATTTTGATTGTTCTCCATTCATGTTTCCAAAAAAAGGAGGAGCCTGGTACACAGCTAGAGGAAAAGGATGATGTAATGTGTGGAAAGATCTGATTTTAAGTAAGTTCCAAACAAGTCGAGTGCATCGGGCTGCATCAATACATGACTGGGAGCTTAAAGATGCAGTAAATAACTGGCACAAATGTATCTGTATGGAAAAAGCATGTTTGTCCACGTGGTTTGACTCTGTAAACTGGGTTCATGTGCTTCTTTGGGCATGCTGACACCAGTTCAGTCCAATGCAAGGCACATACGAGCAAACCCAGCAGGCCTTTAGCAGGGATAACTGAGCACTGCAGTGCAACTGAAGCACAGCACATAGAAACAGGCACATCAGAGAGTCGAGAGCAAAGTGAATGGAAAACGAGTGAGGAGAGTGGAGAAGAGAGGCTGACATGCACATGATTTGAGAGTTCTGCAGAGAAAAACTGGGAAGAAGTGTGTGTGTGTGTGTGTGTGTGTGTGTGTACAAATAAATAAATGTTGTAGAATAATGTAGAAAAAAAGAACAGTGGAAATGTGTCTGTTTCTTCTTGATGTTGCATAGAAGCATTTTTGCATACTTTCATTGATTTCATTATGGAGATTATTGGGAGTGATTTAGTGTGTTTATATATGCATTACTGCATGTAGATTAATCTACTCACTATGCAAATGGTATGAAACATAATATATCTTCTTTTCTTCTTTTCCTTTCTGCTGTTCCCTTTCAGGGGTCGCCACAGCGAATCATCTGCCTCCATTTAACCCTATCCTCTGCATCCTCTTCTCTCACACCAACTAACTTCATGTCCTCTCTCACTACATCCATAAATCTCCTCTTTGGTCTTCCTCGAGACCTTCTGCCTGGAAGTTCCAACCTCAGCATCCTTCTACCTATATATTCACCATCTCTCCTCTGAACATGTCCAAACCACCTCCATCATGATATATATGTATATATTATTTTTAAACTAGGATCAATTGACTGAAATGTTTCTTGTGATCTTAAAAACAGGTTTGTTTGATCACACCCGATCACTGTGGTGTAAAATTAACACCGCTTGTGGGGCCGTTTGTGATGTTTTGGTGTTCAGACAATATGGCGGTCTGAATATGGAGGTTCATACCCAGCTGTTTCTAGGAATAATTGTAAAAAGCCTCATCCAGACACAGAAAAAAATGAAGGGCAAAACAAAAGAAGTCAGATCAAAAAATGAGAAGAGGTTGGTAAATGATGGATCGGGAAAAAAACAAAGATTCAGAATGAAGGAATAACAGGTTGAAGTAGATGAATAAATGATCGAGGAGAACAGAAAGAGGCCACAAGGAGAGATGGAAAAGATGATAGCAAAGATCAGATCTAACATGGTCCTTCTGAAGTCTCGCTCTAAATTTAATTTCCTGTCATTTTTCTGCCTTGCTTTCCTCTCTTCCAGCCAGGCCATGACAACACCACATGCAGGTTTTGGGATGAGTTTGCGCTAGGATTTAAATAGATAATGGCGGGCTAACGGTTGTTGGTTGATGAATTATTCATTGGAACCTCAAGACATTGTTGTGCAACTTTACTGGTGACATACAGCAACTCTTAGGTCTGCAATATTGATGTCATGGAACATTCCTCCATTTTGGTTTATGCAACAGCCACCAGAAACAGAATCACTGAAAATGGTGTTCTTGGTTGTTTTTGTTCTGAACCTGAACTTGAAACTTCTCAGCGTTCCTCTGTTTTATTGCAGGTGAATGTATGAGCATGTGGTGCCTCGTACACCAATGGGAGGACACCTTGATCATTAATTCTACAAATCAGTGGCAGCTGCATGCAGTTTCAGGCCATTTAGGAAGAAATAATACAACATGCGAGCTTGTAGATTGCATTGCATTTCCTGCAGTTTCCTTAGTTTCATGAAACTAGACCTTTGGCTGCAGCTAAGCTTGCCAAGAACTGCCCACTTAGACAGGAACTGTAAAGTGATAGTTTTTGTTTTGCTTATTTTGTTGTTGCTTGTTGTTTATGGGTGTATTAGCACTTAGTAGAATGTCGAGAATGTCTTTTTCTAATTTTGTGAGCAATATTCATCCGGCTGTTGGTGGTTTGTAGGCTTGGTGTCTGAGGATGAGACAACACTTCCCAACTTCTATTTTCCACAAGGGCTAAAGTATTTATGCCTTGTTTTGTGTCATTCATGTTGCCTATGCTTGTTTTAGAGCTCTAGTGAATGTTGTGGTAGAATGATTGTTAACTTTATTATAATGAACAGATATTGGGTTATCATAATTAAACAGTGCAACATAAGTAGGTTAAACAAATGAAAGAGAATTTATAATAGAAATTTAATTTGTATAGGGCTGTGTTGGTCCTTGGTTCCTTTTATTTCAGTCAAATACTGCCTTAACTTTCATTTAGTTTTATATTTACCTTAAACAAATATTTAGTTTCTGTTTCTGTTTTGCCATTTTGTTGTGGCCTCCAGGCCCACTATAATCTCTGTACTAAACTTAACATCATGTGACGTCTTTTTTATTACACTTTGACACTAAGACTCTAGAATGCTGGAGCTCTGAAAGCAGAAATGAAATGTCACCACATTTATCCAGAACCGCCAACAAGACCTTCCTTTTCAACAACCTGTCAGGGTTGTGATTTTTCACAATTTACTCCTGACTCAGATACTTCAGCTGCCTAGCTGCTTAACGGACATCGCTGGGGATAGTTTTCGCTGTTTTTCCTTAATATGGCAATTGTCAAGATTTTGAAGCTACCGTTATAAAACTAAGAGACATATTTAATCTGATATAAGCCATTTTTTCTTTTTTTCTGAGTGAGATCATAATAGGAAGCATTGTGCCCATATTGATTGTCTTGGGGTCATTACCACAATATATATATTGTGTGTTTATATATAAACAAATATATATATATATATATATAACAGGTGAGGACCATGAACCATGTTCTATCATCACATTTGGAGTGAGACTGATGTATACCATAACCAAGACTATGTTTATATCCTGCAGCTACAATGCTAGCGAGATGCTGAGGTCATATGAAAAGGTGCCCCCTATTAGTAACAGACATTCAGAGCAGTGTGCTCTAAAAACACAATAACCTGGAAATCAGGATGACCTCATCCTTGGGGCTAAGACCTGTCACTCACGATATGGGTTTCTGCAACTCTGTTTACCCGCCAGCTGATTGAAGCTCGGGCCCTACATGAATAGCCAATGATGAAACTAATGGGACCTCACCTTCAAGAAGGTTGTGCACAAAAACTAATTCAACCTGTCAAGCAGGCAAATAAGAAAGATAAGGTGTGTGCTCAGGAACAAAGAGAAAAGTTTGCAGGTTCGTCTGTGTTTCCGAATTGAGAAAACAAGATTCATGGAGCTTGTCTACCTCTCAAAACAGTTTTCCTACTACAGACAGCAAAACAGAAGAAGCAGATAGAAAGTTTGTTTTGGGATGTTATCATATTTTCTCTTTACTTTGTTCTATTTGTGCTTGCTTTCTTCCCCACCAGACTTTTCAAGTAAGGGCCCGAGGGCCACTCTCTTCCAGTTCGTGCCGTTGGACTTTTCTCTCAGGCGAAGTTGAGTGAGAATTTGAGAAGGTTTTCAGAGTGTGTGTATCTGTGTGTTTGATTGCTGTTTGATTGGGGCAGATGCTGAGTCACAGTGGGACGGTTTATACCGGGGTGGTCGTTCAGCAACGAACACCAGTAAATCACAGTCTGTGATTTCGAGAGATCTAACAGGAACAATAATGATGAGCACTCAGTTATGATGATCGCCCCATCTTACAATCACAAACATTTTACCTCACAGTGACACACTCCACGCGATTACAGGGAACGCATGCCCTTCAAATTTCTGACTTTGTCTGGAGAGTATTTTAAGAAACCAAACTTTTTGTTCCATTTTCATTACGTTCACGGATTTGCCTGGCTGTTTTTTTTCAAGCTACTTACTGTGCATTAAAGCTATACATTTCTGTTTATTAGTATATGTGGTACCTGGGAATCGAACCCACAACCTTTGCACTGACAATGCAATGCTCCATAAGTTGAGCTACAGGAACATTGTTCCTTCATATAGATGCTATGTATAAATGTTTTGCTAATTTTCTACTAATGTTATATTTTAGGAAACACTATATTAATGTAAAATATACATATAAATTGACAACCTAAACGAACGGTTGTCTGAAGTAGTCTATACATCACATATTCGCTTTAGGAGAGCTGCCAGTTTTATTTCACTTTATTTCTGTTTTCATAGAGGTTAGAGCAGCTCAAGTGATGTCTTTAGGGGGGCAACAGTTACCTTTATATCTGGGTCAAAAGTCTGTAACCATGACCTCCCTGTATATCTTAAGCAAAGCTTTTACAGAACTACTCAGACAAAGACAATTTTGCACTGAGATTTCATTTTACCACTGCGGGGGGGGGAGTAAAACTGCAGGAGGAGTAAAATCCAAGATAAAACCCTGGAATAATTGCGTTTTCTCCAAGGACACAAGAGAGGTGGTGTCTTTTCCAAAGGATTTGGATAAGAAAGTCACTGAGAGTGCAAAAAATTTAACTAAGTCAGTCAGAACAAATAATGTGTAAATCACTCGTTTTTGTAAAGTAACTGGATAAAGTTATAGAGGTTAGTGGATAAAGTTATAGAGGTGACCAGCATCTTGTCTGACTCTTGGAGCTTGTTGCATGCAATGGAATGATAATGTGAGGAAGGGAATAACAAAACACATTAAAATATCACATGACAGGAGGCAGTGATTTTACAGCATTGTGATTGGCTAATGACACTGTTGAAAACACTCAGATATGTTGTGGTTTGGATGAGTGGCTTCACCAGCAATATTTGTTTGGTCAACCAAACACACCAGAAAAACAATGCTGGTCTAGGCTGATCTTTTAGCAGGATGCCCAATGCGATAGGATGTCAATGTACTAATGCCTGTCTGTTATCTGAAAACCAGGCTGCAAATTAGCACTAAACAGGTCAAACTGCTGGAAACGGTTGGGCGCACACACTTAGATATGACCGCTGTCGGTCACATCCAGATCAAAACCAACTTTGTGAGGATTTGAGAGTGAGCTGGTTTTTAGCTGAACTGAAGAAGCACATCTGTACCTGCAACCTTAATAATACTTGGATTTTTTTACAAGCCATTTGTTCATTAATTTTTCAAAAATAAGGTGACAAGTAATAATTACACCCAAAACATCAATCGGCATCAACAAAAGCCACATAAAATATGCCGACATAATGCATTATCCTAGCAAAAAGGAAAAAAGCAATGAAAAAAGTAAAAAAAAAAAGCAGAAATTTGATAAGGCTTTGATGTGACTTGATTTTAATAAATAGCCCGGAACCCACATCAAAATGTAAACATCAAATGGAAATAGAACATGAATTTAGAGCGGACAAAAATCAACCCAGATGGAGAGATGGGACTTTACAGTTCACCACAAGCAGTCTGTGGTATAATGGCTTCTGTGTGTGTCCTACCACAAGCGGTGCGCAGCAGGTACCCAAAGTCTGCTTCTGGGGAGTGACTATGTGACATGGGAATAGGCTGGTCCAGTGAATCAGAGTCGCTGTGAGAAAGCAGGAGATCAAAGCAGGCAAGCTGGCAGGCACCAGGCAGCAAACAGCCCCTCCTTTTCCCAGACTCCTTTGTGACCGTGAATTACATTGACTAGCTGTATCACCCTGGGCATCGGAGCTCAGTGCATTAGCAACAGCGCAAGCAGCCCTGCCCCCACGATTCGGTCTAATGGAATATTTTCTAGCCATGCACGTGTAGACCCGAGCCAACTACTGCTAAGCACTGCTCTGCTGGATGCGCTTTCACGCATGGTGAAAACTTTGTTAACTAGGAGCGTTAAAATGCATCATAATGCACCAATCCAACAATTAATCCAATGCATTTATTACAGACTTTAATAATCAGTTATAATGATCATAGTTGGGCTTCCAAATTGGAATTCCTGGAACTATTTTTAGTACAAAAATTTAATAAGTAAATAAGTGATTAATCACCACTAAATCAAACAGAATTGAATCATAACCACATTTTGATTTCATAATGCATTGGATCATATAATACAGAACTGTAATCAAATTGCTGTCAGTGCATATATATTAATTTGAATATTAATTTTATGCGTTTACAATATCGTATATTGTGTTTGTTGTCTTTTTGACGTGTTTGTGTGTTTTGGTTTTGATCCAGTAGTACCACATTAATGAATTGACATACTTTATTATAATGCTTACTTTGCAAACATTCAACTTCATTATTGATGTACAGAGTCAAATATATACATTTTAATTTTACATAATACATTTTAATGTGGGAGGGGTAATTAAATGTTAAGCTGAATTTTGGGTTCAGTTACCATAATGTTGTATTTTTATTTAATGCATGTCTGTATTTTTTCACAACAGTTTAGGATAAAACCAACAGTTGGCAGACCCCTGTGGTACGTTCATTGACCCCCTGTTGCAAAATACCTAAAGCAAGGAAAAGAGACCACGTAAACAAAACTAATGATCATTATTAGATACATTAATGGCAACAGTGCAGACATAATGCGTAGAGAATGCCATTGGCCATTCATTAAGAGCGATCGTTTCTTCGTTTAAAACACATTGTATTGAGAAATGCAGAAAATACCGTCTATACTATTGAAACCTTATTACTGAAGCCTGACGGGGATGTGTGACCAGCACAGGTAAATAGAGGCTGTGAATATGTTGGTACCCAGCATGCCTTTAGCTCTCCAGGCCCCTCCCATACGTGTCTGTGCCTGGCAGTTTCATGGTCCCTGTCCATCAGAAGTTGATTGGACCTTAAAGCACTTTTGTGGATAGATCTGACTGAGCAAACATGAGACCACTAGATGTTAGTGCTGAGCTTTAGGTGCATGCTGTAAATTATGAGCTACGGGGCATCAGTAATTGGGGTTGGTTTTAAAATCTGTTACTTACAAGTGTGTGAGTGTGCGTCTGGGGATAAAGTGACGAACATCTTTATTCAGTCTTGCTCTAGGTGGTTGTTTACAGTAGTTTACATCCTTCAAATCAAACAGAAAACACTGCATATTGATTAGACTATGGGTGCTGTAAAGCTTTGTTCACACTGCACCCAATTCCAGTTTGTTTGTAAATCTGAATTAGCTTGTCTCCACTGTCGTTTTACAACTAATGAAATCAGATCAGTTTGTTTAGACAGTGTGGTCGACACATCCGTTGCCATAGTAATGACGTCAGCACAATACAAAGTGACTTTGAAGAGTGAGTATGTGTAAAAGTGTTTGAAATTCTAGTGACATCATCAGTGTATCAAAAATGAAAGCAGTAAAGCTTCTTGTTAACAGGCGCACGACTCTTTTCACCCTCTGGCTCTTTCTTCACTGTCATGTTAATGTTTTATCATAATTCATCATAACCACAATCCAGTGAGACGTAGAGAGGCATTTAACCTGACCTCACGCACACACACACACACACACACACACACACACCAAAAATGTTGGCATATGTGATTTATGGGGACATTCCATAGATGTAATGGTTTTTATACTGTACAAACTGTATATTCTGTCCCCAAAACCTAACCCTCACAGAAAATTTGACATTTTTTAATTGTCCCCATAAACCATGCTTAAATTGTTAAACACATTATACATGTCACTATACACATGTGTTTTCGTAAACCACAAATTTAAACACACACACAAACACACGTGTGCTTGGAGCATGACACCGCAGCAAGGAAGGAATCCATAAGGAATCCATAGCAAGGAATCCATAATTGCAGAAGGGAAACTGGTATTATACTAGTTATTTATATTGCAATTATTATCTTTTCAGTAGTAATTGTCATTGGGCTGAGTTAAGATCACTGTTTTTGTCATTGCCTTTCACGTTCCACTTGGTGTGTTTCCAAACTTGCAGTTTAAATTCAGTTTGGTGAGGCGGGTCAGTTGTAATTACCGGAGCGGAATTGGAATTGGCAGTTCAATTCTGATGTAGCGCTGATGAAATCAGTTTTGCCCTTACGAGGGCAGGCTGCACTCTCCGTGGAGGTTATTATGGGTGTTGTGTTTACCTAGCTGGACCACAAGCTAGTTGGACAAGGGTCCTGTAAGAACCTGGGACATGCAAGGGTGCTGCTGTAAACAGACAAAATAAAGGAGATCTTTTGAAGTTTGGAAGTATTTGTAGCATCGGTTTAGAGACGACAGGGTGTATTAATCAGTTCACTGGCTTTGATTTGAACTGGCTTTTGTGCTTAAATATTTTTGGAGAGGTTTGATGTTTTTGAACAAAGATGGGAAAAAAAATCCCATTTTCCCCTTTATGAGGGCTCAGAAGTGGAAAAGAAAGTAAACTCAATTAAATTTTCTCCCGTGGTTTATTTTCTCGTCTCTACGGTTGCGAGGGATTTAACATGGAGCTCTGTAATAATGCATCAACTGATGCACAATGTTAAAGCTTAAAAACTACAAATAGAAATGTCTGAGCTGATAAATAGGGACTGTAATCGGCATGTGTCAGTGCCTCTGTTTGACCCGCCTGCTCAAACACACTCACACTTTGTACGTCTGGAGCTTGTGTTAATGGATATTGAGACCTAGTGGAGAGTTAGAAGAGGAAATGTCAAGTGGTGGTTGCAGGAATGATTAGGAAGTCAAATGTCAAACCGGCTAATCACATTCCAAACAGAAAAAAAGCAGTTTTTGTTGTAGCAATATATATGGGTAGTTGAAATTACATTTCAAATGGTTTATGTTCAGTTCAGTGACATGTTGTACTTAACCTAAAACTGCTTTAAACTTTATTGGTGTCAGTGAAAAACCTGGAACGATATGTTGGCCAGTGACAGCACTTAAATATACATTTAATATACATTTAATATACATTATAACAAGAGCATGCACATGTTACTGTATTTGTCAGTTACTCATATGCGTATAAGAAGATTTATTTATTTAATAATGGCAGTCTGTATATACATAGGTGACAAATATTATACACACTTATATTATATTATATTATACAGATATTATACACACATGTAAATCTCCATGTTTTAAATAGGAGATTTTTTTTTTGTCATTGTGAGAGGAAATTAGATGAAGACAAACAGCTCTGTATTCTCTGCATTGCTATCATATTGCATAATGAATTGAGCAGGATGCTGTTTATTCAGTGCTGGCATTGAATCAGATTTTAAGATCTCTTGATATAGTGTCTTTGCTTGACCTTGGATCAGCTACAAATTACAGGAGTTTAATACTATCCTCCTGTTTCTCTCTCTAGTGTGGACCCGGATATGCCAAGCCTCATCCTCACTGTGCCCTGTCAATGTACCAGGGATTTAGTAATTCCAACAGAGGTCTCCAGCTGCCCTTCCTGATCTGTGGTAGCTTTTCCTCAATACTGATTGGCCAGCATCGTTTTTTCCAAGCAAAGATGCAACTTCAGCATTGTTTAAAAATCCACTCAAAAGAATGAAAGAAAATATGAAAAAGACAGACAGACAAATACAGAGAACAGTATTAATAAATACATTAATAATCAAATACATTTGCTAACAAACTGTATTTGTTTGATGCTCAAAAGGTACAACTTTTTAGTTGTGAATGCTCCAATCAGAACTGAAGTTTCAAAAAAAAGGACGCAGAGAAGTTCTAACTCCCAGACTTTAACTGCTTTAAAACTGTGTGTCCTCTGTTATCATCTGCCTCCGGTATCCTGCAGGCCTTTTCAGTCATGACCAATGCATTAATCAGCAGAGCAGAATTCCCATATCCAGTGATTCTGTCCAAATTACAATGTCCTGAAATGGCTTGTGCTGTCCAGCCTTCAAGCGGGTGTCAGAGAGTTACAACATCACATGAGTAACATATGAATCAGTTTCAGTCACGTTTTTTCTACTTCAGTTATAGTCAACATACTAGTAGTAACCTATTAACCGATCCCTTTACCATTAGCCTCAGCTTTGACATACAGTATGCCATGACTGTAAACAGAGTAAGAATATGTTGCATGTTAGAACAGCCGCGGAAAAAGAAACCATCTTTAAATAATGATGAAGATGAAGGATACGCTAATCTGACGTCAGTGCAGTGTTGTGGATTATTTGCTTACTGATATAAGCAGTAGGGCTTCAGATAAATCGCTCTTCATTTTTAAGCGTACAGGAGAGAATTGGTAGTTTTGTAGCGCTGTTTATTTGAATGTGCTGTCTGTGTTGTTTTAGCCCCTAGTTTACTATAGGAATGATCCAAATCAGGTAACGAAGTAAACTAGCCCAAAATCTGTTCTAAATGCGATATGCAGGAAAAAATTTCCCAGCCTAAGTGCTGTGGATGCAGCAGAGCGCTGTGTTCTGGCATGCTTTACTGGAACCGTGCAGCACGTCCATCAATGCGATCCAGGCACCTTTAAAATGCTGAAAATGCGCTCAGCTACATTGTGTATCTGTCTTGGTTGTAACGCATTTCTTTATCCTTTGATCAGAATTTGATAAATTACTGCTGAATATGTACAAGAATGTCTCTTTTGCATTGAAAATAGGCTTGTTCGCATTGAAAAGTGCACAATGACAAACGACTTCTGTGCATTCAGGTAATTTTTCATATTTCCACAACCAGGAGTAACATTTGAACTATGAATAGTATATACTGGACGCCCATCTATTTGCAAATAGTAACCCACCTGTGTTACACCCATCAGGGTTAAAGAAAAAACATGTGGCTGTTTGTTTGACCTGACAAAGCTCCATTCAGGACAGAAATGTAGTCATTAAAAGTGGAATGTCAGCAGTATGCCAGCTTCTCTTCTCTCTGTTTTCTGGAGAGTCCAACATAATCAACCTAAAGGATGGAGAGAGTGAGAGAAAGAAGGAGAAAAGAACTGGATACATGCAGGCAGAGGTTAGCGGTTGAAGCTTGAAGCCGGAGTGGAGCAAGGGATGACTCAGTCAGTCACCATGGCAACCCTGTGAAGACCGGTCCCCGATGCAGTTTGAGACGCTTAAGGGTCTGGGGTTTAAAGGCCGAGGTAGGGTAAATAATTGGAGTAAACAAGTAAACAATACAGTGCGGATGATAAAGACAACAAAAGGAGCTTAAACAATGAGCCTGTACTCTGTAATACAGATGAAACAGAGCCAGAAAAAGGAAGCGACACTAGCAAGCTGGACAAGAGCAACAGAGGTTTCTAATTAGATCTGCTTAAACCAACACAAAAGCCCACACAAACTAAACTCTGTGTCCCATCTCAGTTGTGCACTGCATCAGAGATCAATATTAAGAATGAGGCTAAGCTACAGACCAATTAGAATTGAAATTAAAACAGAGTGGAGTTAGCCACATTAATAGAGAACCTTGCCTTGGTCTCCATGGCCATTTAGGGGGTGCAGAAGAAAACCTTGGATTGTGGAAGGGGTTCCAGCACATAGAGGAACATCTGTGCAAAGGCAGGCTGCAATTTGAGGAACAATTTAGTGGAAGGAGAACATCGGCTACCCAATTAGCTACCTGCTGTTCATCTGCAATTGGACTACTGATAGACTTTCATCATATCGTATACACAGGGTGTGAGATACAACTGAAGCTGAATACAGTGTCTTCCTCTATTCTTATTATGAGCTTGTGGCCCCATGCAGTGATGTGACATACTCAGCAGTTCTGTTACTGATCAAGGTTTCTTGTCTAGTCTAGTTGAGGTAAATGTCTTGCTGGCGTTTCACTTCTCCTTGAGTAGTGATAACACTGAATTTGTGCTGAAGTGGAGATGGTTTCAGGCATTTGAAGGGTCAATTTTTCTGCTTGGTTAGCCTTCAATCACTCGTTCACACTGACTGTGTCAAGTTACTTCCTCATGTTTTTTCTCACAGCGTTGCCACAAATCCAATACATTTCTCAGAGAACTGAGTTTATCTCAGTTTTTGGGTCACTTAAAACTGGAAACTCCCTCTCAGGTGAGGACCATGGCTTAACACGTCTGAGACACAACGGTTTGATCTCTTATTCAGTCTGAGAGCATGCAGTTTGATTTAACTTTGGAATTGTTGAATTATTTGTGTCTCACATCAGTTCCAATGTTTGAGGAATTACATTTTCTCACTGTAGAATTGGTGTGTAATGCAATGAAATAACCTTCATAATTACACATTATTTTGATTTGTGTATTGCGTCTCCATGATGGAATGCAAATTATGTGGCACCTGTGTGGTGGGTAACCATGGCATCATATCTAATTACATTCTTTACAGTAATACACATAATAAAAAAAACATTACATTTACATTTATGCACACATTTTTATTCAAAGCAATTTACAGCACTTTGAGAGTAAACATTCTGTTTGTTTTGCCTAGGAATTGAACCCATGACCTTGGCATCGCTAGCATCTTGTCGAGCTACAGTAGCATATAGTTACCAGAACACAGTTTGCATGTCAGGAGCTCAGAGGAATTGGTATGTCTGTAAGCTATTTCGCAGCTCCAAGACCGGCGTTAACCCCTCGGCCCTCTGTGCTAGCTTCCATTTCCAGATGAATGGGGCCGGATATTGAACTGTCAATCAAATGATTTTCTATCATTCAGGACAAAAGCTGTCGAGATTAATTATTGCAAAAATCAAGCTGAATCAGGTATAGAACTGGCTAAGGACTGAAAAAAAAGTTTGACCTAAAACTTACCCTAAAGGTGAGGGGTATCATTTCAATACTAAATGGACAAAATAACAGTTTCCTGAACATCTGCTTTTGGTTGGACAAACAAAAATTGAAAAAAAAATCCTGCCACAATCGTGTGCAGCTGTAACCAATAGATATTAGTATTGATGAAATAAGAAACTGCAATAAACAACATTAATTTATGCAACGTTAAAGAACGTTACTTGAGAATAGACGTCTTATTAAAAAACAATAGCTGCTAAGTAAATGTTGGTATAAAAATGTATATACACAATTTTGTATACAAAAATACAAATTTTAAATTGGGTTTTTGGAAGCTGTAAGCAGGTGAAATACTGGAGACAGAAGTACTCTGTGGGGGGAATGTGGGGGGAAGAAATATTAACCTTGGCGGCATTGTTTTGATGGGGTTTATGGATAACTATTTGTGCATTTAAATTTTAAAAAATGCTGTATAAACCCATGCAAGCCTTTTCAAAATGCATATTGAGTTGATGTTGGGTATTGGATCTTTTTGCTACAAATGAACCCTTATTGTATTCTGTCATAGTTTAGTCTTCACAGTTTTACTTTAAAGAGAAAGGAAAGCTTTTGTATTTTGCCTGCGTTCACGGCCTGCATTCTGTGGTAAACAAGCTCATTGGACTTTCACTAAGCGCTTTATTTTTGTGAATGTGTGCATATCAGTGTGTTTGCAGTGACTGCGAATTCATTTTTTTGTGTGTTAAGACACACTTCATTGAAAACCTATTAAGAGAGAGATCTCATTAGTGTGAATATGATTTATTCAATAGAGAGCAGGGCATTGTATACTCTATACTGTGCTACCTTTTATATTTTAATTGCCGGTTACTGCTTGAAATGCTAACAGGGGACACAAACTCAAATACACGTATTGCAAACATGTTAAGGGGTGTTGAATAAGCTTCTAGTGTTTTTATAGCACAGTATGAATTTAATAATGAATTATTGATTTATAATGATTATATTATAGCTAATTATGTAGTCCATGTACTGTACATGGGCCCATAAAAGCTAATTGGGCATGTAAGTACAACAGTACTTACATGCCAGTAATTTTCCACCAGTAATTTTCAGGTGTCCTTAAAAAAATCCATATATTGATGCATTCAAGTGTACATTCATATAGGGTGTTTCTCAATCCTCTCCCTTATTGTGTAGAAAGTGCTCTTGCCATTTGAAATCTGCCATTTCTAAGGTTGTTGCATTGTGGCTTTTTAAAATCTCCCAGAATGCATTGCAAAAAAACTGTGAGCATCAGCTGCTTATTATATTGACTTACAGGAAATATTGTCAAATCTCTCAGAACAAGCACAAGTGAAAATGTTTACAGTCAAAGCCTTAAAATTTCCTCCCTTTTATTATTGTGTTCATTTGCGTATAATTTGTTTTGTGCATTTGCTTTATTATTTTTTCATGTCTGAGTGTCATTACTTATGGACGTTATCGTTTCACTTAACAAAAAGGCGGCATTAGTGCATATTTTAAAATGTCATTGTACTTTACTGCTACAATAAAAAAGCCAGAAGTGTTATGTGGCAATGTGGTTGAGAAATACTTGCTGTCTTTACCATTTGGCATCGTGATCGTGTTTTTGGTAATTGAATCATCAGTCTTAGTGTTTAATGAATCAAGTGACTTTCTACTGTCCCACTCAGAAGTTCCACAACAGCCTCAGTGAAGGAGACAAATTTATGCACAAGAATCATACACACACAAAAATCCCATCTCCCCTATAATGAGTCTGCTGAGAGCGAGTTTCCTGTGTCAGAACAGAGCGTGGCGGGACTTTAGATAAACAGAATCGCGCTGACTGCTGGTTTTGCTGCTTTGGTGGGGGTTTGGAATAGGTTATCAAGCTGAGCTCCTGTAACGCGTTTCTCTCTTTAATCCACGTATCACGCTGCAGAGTGGGGACAATGCATCGCAAAATGAAGAGAACAAGCAATCTCTCCCCAGTGACGGAGTTGAACCCCTGTCACAGCATCGGACAGCAACCCCGGCACCCGCAGGCAGCTCAAACACTTAATCCTGTGATTATGCAGAGTGTAGCTCACTGCGTACATTGGCTTACCGAGCTGTCCCTTCCGCAGCTACAGTTGAAAGAGAAGATGAGAGCAGGAGCGATTTTAATGGTGGTTGTGACACGGCCGCTCGTTGCTCCGTTATGAAAGCAGGAGAGATGGCATGTGAAAAATTGATGTGTCCTATATTAGCAGGCGGGAGAAGGGAAAGCAGTGAGTGTGTGTGGTTTGGATCTGTGATTCTGGTTTTGATTCAGGAACCAAAGGTTACACCGTACACCAAGTGACGACCGAATGTTGTATAATAATCATTTTTATACAATATCTTTTGTGAAAGGTGCGGGACCATAAAATGTCCAGTCATTGTCTTTCAAACTATGTATGCGTTCATGAGTTCTGGAGAGGGCATGGGTTTGGGTTCTTATGCTTTTAAAGCTAGCTTGCTATTGTTAGCCTCTCTGAAATTGCCTATCCTACCTTTAAAAGCAAACGTGAAATGTATTATTAGTACTATAAACTGCATAGACAAAATATTATGTAAAATAATTAACATACTGTAGCATCATGGTATGACGTTATGTCCTGTGCGTTTGTGTGTGTCTGTGTGTCTATGTGCTGATGTGTGCTTGTGTGTGTTTGTGTGTGCCTGTGTGTCTATGTGCTCGTGTGTGTTTGGTTTATTGTGTGCAGCATTACTAGCTCTGCACCCCCATTGTCCAATTAGAGTGGAAGAATCAGTTAGTTTAGCAGAAGGAGGAGGGGAGGAGAACAGTCCTGTTTCAGTCCAGCCTTATTACCGCAGAGCTTTGCTAGCATCCGTCTCCCAGGGGGTCTCTCTCCCAGCATTCCACTGACACCCTGCCTTCATTAACTTCTATCCACATTGCAGCATCTTGCCAAACGTTTCCAAAACATCTGGATAATTCTGTCCCTCCTCAGCAAGACTGACATCATATTTAATGGAAAGGAAAGCAAAAGGACTCTCATTACAGCAGTAGTTTTACAGCAGTTAGCAGTAGTTTTACAGCAATTTTTAGCTTAACCGTACCTTTCAAGTTTTTCTTTTCTCACCTGTAGTTTTCAGGCAGGTAATTTCTGTTCTGCCTTTGATGTCAGTTCCTGCATCCTGAGATCTTTTGTATGATGTTACTTACAGACCTGTCCTGATGAGAGGTTGAGGTATCTAGCTTCCCAGCTAGCACGGAGCGTTCTCAGAACATTTGCTAATGTTCTGTAAAAGTTCTGTCAAAAAATGTTTTTGCAGTAACATTAGTAGAATGCTTTTTTAACATTATATATCGTTTATCAAACATGTTATTCTTAAATTGTTAGTGGAATGTTTTGTGGAATGTCAAAAGTTATAGAATTTAAAAAAGTTTGTTTAAACAACGGTCTAATAACAGCAATAATGTTAATACAACGTTTAAAAAACTGGACGTTTTGAACATTCCTAAAACGTTTCGAATAACATTTTTAATATTTTTGTTACTAATGAAAACAGTAGGAAAAATAGGGAAACACAACTTAAAGTAGTTAGAAATGATATGGTCTCTGCATAAGACATGCGTTTCCTGTATTATGGAATGAGGAACTATTTAATTCTTAGATTCAAGCCAGCTTCAGCTAAGTCCAGGCCCATGTGTCATTGCTTTCATTAAGGGATAAAATGCCTCCCTCCCTCACAGTAACTTCTCTGGCAGCTCCTCAGCGTGTCACAAACAGACTTAGAGTGACTGACAGCAGGCATGTCTCCATAACGTGACTTCCTCACTATCTCCCTCAGAGCAGTTCTGATGGAAAGCCAGCATGTCTTTATTCATTTTAACCGTGTGGCCTGCACACAGTCATGTTTTGTGTGCATGTTTTGATGATCTGTGTATGTAGCAGCTAACTGCTGGCAATTTTAAGTTGTGTTAAATGCCTGGAGTTCAGCCCCAACATGAATAATAAGCCTCTGAACATGTCTGCACCAGTGACACGCTCAGTTTGATGAGCAATTATGTGCTGCCAATATTAAAGTAAATGATCAGGCATAAAATTGAAATGCAGCAGTCATTAACACAGTTGACTTTTTGAAAACACTAATTTATGAGAGAGTGAGAGAGACAGAGAGAGAGAGAGAGAGA
>JAZGTK010008041.1:0-18717 GCA_036877625.1 Ambastaia sidthimunki
ACCTACAGTCTTCAGTCTAAAGATGCACTGCTTGTTTCTTTCCACTTTTCGCCCCACAATCTCAACTTAACCATGCACGTTATCAAACTAATTCTCAAAACACTAATACACTAACAAAGATCCAGTTTTATAGAAAAAGTAAACAGTTATCGAATATATTTAATATGTGTAAACATGTTAAAACAATTACTGTGTATTATAAACTTCAAAGCAAATAAATTAAAATACAACGGGATATTATGTGCGTTTCAGGATATTAATGAAGTGTTCAAAAATGTTATAATGGACATGCTGAGTTTAAATTACTTTATTAATTAATGAAGATTAACATAATAGATGTTTGTAATTCGTTTGTATCAGTCTGACAGTACTAAACAAAGCTACAGAAAATATGGTGTAAACGTGGGGAGACCAATGGAAATAAATAAAACCCCCTGTATAAACTTGTTTAATTAATTCTGAATTTTTGGTCAGTCATGAACATGAGTTACAAAATAATGCAGTGTGCATCCGGTGATATTTTCTCCATGAACCAGGGTGGACTCGAAAGTTCCGGTCTTTGAGTACCATGTTGTTTTTAAAAAGTGGCGCTAGACCCGGTTGAAAGCAACGTCATCGCCATATCAGATATTAGATGCTAGATATACCAACTGGTCCACACACTGAACACTGAGGCCCTGCTAGTTACAATGCGGCGTGGAAGGACGCGCCATTGTGAATGTTTGGCCTTAATGACATTCGATCCCAGACGCAAAACGGTTTTAATTCTCTTTCTCGGTTGTGACTTTTTCATTTATTGCAGAATGCTAAAATACAAACGCAGACGATTTTGCACAAAAATATTTAGGAAACGTAAGCCTCTCTACCGATACACATTCTACAAAAAAGACGTACAGAAAATAAGGAATGTGTGTGATTAATTGTAAATCGGCCTGACTTGAATGAAGATTACACAACGGCTGGCTAAGTGGGGGGCTGAGAGGCACAAAGGAGCGAGTCATTTTAGACTATCAATCAAGTCCGGCAGCAATAGTCAATTGTACTTCTAATGTATAAAGTTGTGAGGGCACTAAATTGTGCACAAAAGAGTCTCTCGAAAATATGTTTCAGTGGATAGTTTGTCCGAACCTAAATGAGAAGAAAGGCAATGGCCATCACCTAAGCTTGGCCATGACTTTGGAAAGGCGCTTGAAAAGAGACGGTTCTGAACCGCATTCAGAGACTATTATGTGACTGAGCAGCGGAGAAAAATGAATGCGCACGCCTAAATCGTACAGCATCCCGGCGGCCTCTTTCGACGTGCTGTCGCCTCCATGTCGCGAGCCTGAAAAGATACTTTCTTGAAGTTTGTGGCAACGGAGAAAAGTCGAGTTCAATTTGGGGACACATTTTCTGTCCCATTAGTTTCATTTCAGCCGGGTCGGCCGACCTTTCCCACCCCGTGACCCCACTGGCTCTCTAAACGTGTACCTTCTGTGTGCACCCTCACCGGTGCGCCTGCTTTCATTGTGGGTTTCGGTTGTATTGATGTGCCAATAGAAGAAGGACATCTGTATGTGTTTCTCCTTTGTTGCTTTGCACCATATGAGCCATTAAGATCAGTAAACATGCTTTAAGGGTCATCCGTGCTTAAAACACTTAGTGTAACTTTTAGCCTAAGTTCTGCTCGGTGTATAGTAAGGTGAGTATATTTCAATTTAAAGAGCAGAAAAATACCATTTCAGATAAAAGCAACGTGGGAAAAACGCATCCTAGGTGTTCCTAATTTTTTAATGAACTATTATTTATTTAATAGTAGTATTTATTGACCCATCACCCTATTCCTCATTTTTTCCTGATTACAGTGATATCTAAACATGTATGGCTGTTATTAAACCAACACAATCTCATGGCAATTCGTAACTGTTTTACGTTTCAGCGAGTTGATTGCTAATTCGTTTCAGTTCTTATGATCTCATTCGTACGTTTCCGGACGGCTTGCTTTTGCTCCAGTAAGGGTGGGTTTAGGGGTGCGCCCTCAAGCTTGCTTTGTTTCTAACGTACGGTTTTGTACGACTCACGTCGTACGAATTTATACCAAATCGCCAACTTAAAACAGTTACGTTTTCCCGTGAGATCAGGTTGATTAAACACACATGATTTATTTTAGCTGTTTAATTTACATTCAAACCACACACACCGTATTGCACATACACTATTGTGTGGCTGCCTGCCAGCCAATAAACTTTCATTTTTGGTCTTTGTACAACATTTGTACACAAGTACAAAAAAAATATAAGTTACATTTAGTAGCTTTAGTCTCATTCGACCAGTAAATAGTAAAACTGTTAAATCAAGAAACTATTCCTTATTAATCTGATTTTTTAATCTGATTTTTCCAATCAGATATAATATTTTTAACCTGAATGAAACGGGTTAATTTGATCTTACTCACCATGTACAGTTTTATGATACCTGACATTTTTTATTTATATAGCTATTTATTAGTTTTAGACATGTGAAACGTCTACTTGCACATAACCTACATGACAAATAAGTTCTGACTCCAAAATGTGTGTGTTGAAATACTAATGGTTTCACTGGGTAACTTTTATGTTCATATAAGATAAAGCAGCTCTCTTTAGGAAAACTTCCCAGAATTCTGTGCTGCAACGCTTACATACTTGTTTAGTATTTAATTGTCCAACTTAACAGAACAACCCAGATGACAAGTATACATTCTCACAATAATTAAAACAACAATTATAAATTACGTCAAATAATTTGATGGATAACAAATTTAGTGCACGTATGTCAAAATGTACAAAGAAATACATCTAGAACATTTGGCTGATGGTTTGAAAGAGCAAAAAGATTTCTACGATACCTTATAATATATCAAACGCATTTGAAAGCAGTCATGAGAGAACTAGTTTAGTGTACAAAACATATGTGAGCGTTAGAGGGCAGATTTATCCCAATAACTTAATTTATTCAGGGTAAAAAACATGGCGCCAGCTGTTGCACTAAGTCAAGTTTCTAGATAAAGTTGCAAATCACGCTCTTAGTAACTGCTGCGGTACATTATTTAATGTCGGTGTTTCCAAAACCACGTTTGTTTGTCTGTTATACAATAGAATAAAATCAGTAAAACATCTTTCATACCAAATAGCTGGATAATGAGAAAACTACTACAAGACAAGAGAGGTGCACCAAGCTAACACTCTAAAAGTTCTTAAAAAGCCTCTTGCAGGAACGTTATTATAACGTTTTGTAAAGTTATTCATCACATATCAAAAACGTTTTTCCTAAGTAGTTATTGGAACGTTTAAAACGTTGCAGAATTAAAAAAAGGTTGAATAATGTTACCAAACAATAACATTAATCCAACGTCTAATATATCTGAACGTTCCTAGAACTTTTAAAATAACATTTTAACGTTTTTGCTACCTAATGGAAACCTAAAATTGTTAGCTGGGCATTAGGCTTATCAGAAATAGTGATTGTGAAGCTACAATTACATTCGCTCAGTGGTGATTAATATAACATTTATCACCCATAGGCGTGTATCTTATGGAAATGTGATATTCTGCTATTACTTTCGGGCTATGTAAAAACACATGCAACCTTAGTGCTGTTGAACTTCACGCTATTATAAACAGACGTGTGTGCATTTCACTTGTCGCGATCTGGCAGTCATTACTCTTTGACACCACATTGTCTAACCTCTGTTTAAACTACAGAAGGACACAGTGTGAGAGGCTACAGTTCACTTTAGCATCAGTGCTGTTGTGAACTGTACCGTATAGGAGGTGGACATTTCTTTCGTGTCAATAAATCACCTGAACGATTGATGGTTTGCCCGTGTAAGTAAAAGTGCCATGCAAAGAAGTTGTGAAAGCCACAAGAAATGTTGTAAATGTTTGAACCTGCCCTTGTCGCAAGGAAAAGAAGAAACCGAGAAGGAAAATCTTCACCTGTCTGCAGAACGAACTGAGTCTATGCATGCACGCACGCACACAACATTTTAGTAGACTTTATAGTATATAGTCTACATATTCACGAACAGTTTTTCATACAGCAAACTTTGTTTTTCTATCCACTTTGCATTGTTTTAGCATTCAAATTTCTATGATGTGCCCATGGTTTCTAGTAAACGGATGCAAAAGAGAGACATTTACCTTGTCGGTTACTGTCCTGCGAGTCTTAAGTTCTCATTGATCTACAAAGGCTTAAAAAAATAAAATTGCATTATTTAAGATCTACATCAGATCACATTAGATCTTTGTCCATTTCTTTTGGTCCTGTCATGATAGGATCTAACCAATGTATAACACTCAATGTTAATGTGTGGAGATCCACCTGTTTAAACTACAAATTATATCCAGTTAATACAACAACATGAATCGTTTAATGACAAGTGCTAAAGTTTACAGCAGAGAAAAAATCTGTTGCATCTTGAACTGTGTTTTTAATGCACAGTCTTACATTTGTACACCTTGGCACTGAGTTTGTGGACAGTTTTAAAATCGCGTGCATTTCGAGTGCTGGTTTAATAGGACGTCCGCATTCGCAATTAAAGATGCCTTATTTGGAGTATAGGGCTACTTAAAACAATCTTACAACATTAAGATTATTAAAAATAACCCATTACTTAAAATATCCATGTATTGAGGGGAATTAAGTTTGAGCAAATATTTTCGCTGATTTTGCCCATTTGGGCAATTACGATATTGCTTAGTATTTAAGTGAAGTACTGAGAAGATCATGCATGCACAAAACATTTAAACCCAGTCCCAGGTTTGGCTGCAAGATTAAATGTACACAGACATGTTATGATATTTATCTTTTATAATTAATAAAACTTTAATTTAAACCATCTGAAAAGATCATTACAAAATGGAACCATCTGTAGTTTTAACTTCACTGTGAAGTACTCTATACATTTTCCTTCTGCCTTTTGATTCGAAAATGCATTTTGTTAACTCTTTTTGTGAGATGAGTGTCTTCTCAAAGCTATTAGGTTAGTGTTGAAAGGTCTCAGTACTTAGTATTGTTACGAGGTCCTCTGTGTAAACTAAGCCGTGGTAAACGACTTAGGCGCAGAGTTGAATCCGGGGTCACCATGTATTTTTCTACAAATGCGACAGTCCTTTATCTGCTTGACTCATGAACTGGAACATACAGTTTTCCCCCCACAGGCAAGCTTTCTACGTCAGACTCTAATTACGTCTTGAACATTTTATCATTTAATTTTTAATCCATATTTGACGAAAAACAAAAACGCGAGCGAGGAAGAGTCTCTGCATTGGGTTCAACAATCTCCATAATCTTTGTTCTGATGTTTTGACCTTTAACCTTTCCACTCAATATGACCCGAAAGCTATTCCTAATGGCTACCCAAATTAAAGCGGACCGAGAGATGGAACACACTACAGAAAATGGCTAACGCTGGTTGCTGGTTTATATTATTGTATTATATTGTGTGTTACTGCTGAGAAAAATAAGTTTGGCTGGGCCAAAAAAATGTCTCCGCCCCAAAACACCAGGACACACTCCAGGGCTGTTCTTACATTTCAGGGGATCATTTTGAGCACTCAGAGAGTTCTTTGTGTGACAGAAATGCACCCAACATAAACTAATACGCTAGAGCCTCTGTCTGTTTGTAAAGTAACGCAACGTCAATCGGCCGCCATTGTAACTCACTTATAGCGTTTTGCGTAAAAGTTTAGTAATTTTACATTATAGTTAGTCGCTGAAATTTGAGCCTCAAATGTTATAAATATTATTAAATTGATACCCTAATCATCTACACCACACACATATAGGCAACCCACTTTAAACAATCATAGCTTTGTTCTTTTGTAATGTAATTTTCACTAATTCATTTGTGGTTCGGAGTGCAAGCTCCAGAGTCTGTGGAGACGTGAAGACCACGGTTCATGTCCATTGAGAGTCTGTGACTGATCCTGCAATGACAAAGATATTTAATAATATGTCAGCAGTACTGTGGAATTCACAACAGGGAAATGGAAGCTGCGCTTTAGGGACATTCACCAATCATGTCTGCTCTTTGCTCCCCAAAATGATGAAGGTAACCGCTATGCTACAAAACATTGCGAAACGCGCGCCCTTGGGTGTCAGAGAGAAAAAAGGTGAGGATGAAAAAAGGCGGAAGATGGCATGACAGACGTCTTGGCGAGGTACGACAGCAAGTCACTGATAAGTCTGATCCTATTTTAAGCCAACAAAGACAATTTTTCATTAATATAACCTCTTCACTGCCTATATCTACAACAATCATGTTACCACGTGAGTGGCTACTTGGTCGTCAACACAGTGTGCCTATTGCATGTATTTATATGTAATTTTAGTAGTCTAAATAAAAGTAAGATGAAAATGAATAAACCATCTTAAAGTTGGTCAACACTGCATATCGCACAACGAAGAATAAAAGCGATGCAATATTGAAGTTGTAATTTCGCGGTTGACCTGCAGGTGTCTCTTTACGATAGTCGAGATCTACGCTTACGTAAATTTAAATCTAGCAGTAATTTTTTGGTTGGTGTTTACTCAAAATGACAAAACTTTTGGAAATAATTCGTACTATAGTTTCTAGGAAATAGTTGTGGTATTTTTGGATATTTTTGAATCTGCGATTTATTTCAGAAAACTTTCATTACTTTCAGCGTCTTGATTTTTTTCCCCAAGTTTTATTTAAATAGCATTTTTTGTTTGTTTTAGGACGACAAACATTTTGATAGACTGGCTTTATGTGCATATATCGTGCTGAGATCGTCCGTAAAGTCCGTAACTTCTAGGCTACTTAATTATCAGCGATGTAACGCTGGTTTGAAATCGGACATTGCTACGTCGGAAACATTACATAAGATAAATAACATTACGTTTGGTAAATAAGCTCTTAAGAATATTACCTGGGACGTTACCTGAACATACATTTTTATTCCTAAATAAACAGTAATTTTATTACTGGATTACCAGACGCAGAAGTTTCTAAGCAGGGAAATGAGAAATTGGTCCAAGTTGCCAGGCAACAAGGAGAGTAGTCCACAGAATAGCAGAACATCATTTACACTCATTATCACTATAAAAATTTACAGTTTAACAAGGATAAAAGCTGCAAAATAAATTAAAGCTTATTAATATAAATATAAATAACACAGACTGCATCTCATGTAAAATATGCCACAACACAGCTAACATGGAACGTTCTCTAAACGTTCTCCAAAAACGTTCTTGCAGTAACGTTAGTGGAACGTTTTTTTTAAATTATATATATATGTACAGAAACCGTTATTCTTAAATTGTTAGTAGAGCGTTTTAAAAACGTTATATTAAAAAACGTTTAAATAACGTTCTTTTAACCATGAAAAACGTTAATAGGACGTTTGGACGTACATAGAACTTTCAAAATAACAGGTTTTAACAGGTTTGTTTCGTAATGGAAACGTTAGAGAAACGTTCTTACAACCAAAAATTGTTAGCTGGGAAGAACTTGGGAAAGGGAAACTAACGGTCGTAGATGGATGAGGGCCACCTGTGAACATCTGGTGTTTTAGTCTCTCTCTCTCTTTCTCTCTCTCTCTCAACTAAAAGACAACTGAATAGGTGGGAAAATAATGTAGGAGATTAATGTAAGAGCTGGACGCAGTCCTGTAGTACACATTTCAGAATGTGTCCTCAGTTAGCCCTAACACACACGTCATTACAGGTCCCATGACAGGTTTGCAACAAGATTAAAGAATCCTGAAAGTTTTGTTGAATCTCTGCTACTCATTCATATCTTATGAGATGCTTTTACAACAAACTGTGTATAAGGATAGATTTATAACTCCCAGTAATACAAAAGAGGGGTTCTAAAGTAGCTACAAGCAGATAAAAAACTTGATACCAAGACACAAAAACCTGTTGTTTAGAATATATCCCAGTTTAAGAGTAAATAAATATTTAGTGGGTAAAAATATTTTGTGGTATAAATTCAATGTGTTCTAGAAACAGATGCTAGTTCCCACACTTTCTACTATATTGTGAATATTTTTCAGGTTTTTCAAAGTTGGTTTATGTTTAAAAGTCACTGTTAATGCTCAAAATGTAGCTAGTCCACTGTGTACAAGTTGACTTATTGTGACAACATGCCCCAATAGCTATACGAAACAACAAAACCACAGTTGAAACGCATTTGTGCAACTGGACTTTTCGCTCAAAACTTTATAGTTACTGAAATATAGATGTTGTGACTTCCCCGTGTGACACTAACACCGGTCTCCACTATTCATGTCACATTGGTTGACGTACCCTTAAGGGATAAAGGAAAATTCTCCTGCTGCAACCGAAAGTTCCCAGTGTCACGGTATAGCTGAGGAATTGTGTATTGAGCTTTTGTCCAGTCCTCCGGGGTGTCTGCAGAGTGTCTAAACATATGCGGTCATGAGGAGGTCACTAGACGTGCCGCTGCGTCCTAATGATTAATGTTAGTTTTCTCTATAGAGAAATGGCATTCATAGACACAATTCGTACAATACGACTAGTGGTTAAAATAAGCATGTTTTACTGCATAGAAGATTATTTGTATTAAGCTAAATCTAAAAACAATTTACTACCTTACGATAAATACAGACTGGCTATCAAATCTTTAGCTTGAAACGAACAAAGAGGAAAGTCCAATAACCTTCAAAACAACAAAAATTTAGTAGAAATCGTTGACTTTACTTAAACAACATCTACAGCGTACAAGTAGTATTTGGTGTTAATATAGCCACCGCTTAAGCCATGACTATAAATTCAATTACTAGTAGAAGAAATGATTAAGTAAAATAAAATGTAACCTTGATTTAGAATACTCCAAATACATATATAACGTCTAAATAAATAAACCTAACATATACTACTTCTATATTATACTATATTATTCGATCTATGACTTTGATAAGTCTTAAATGTGCATCAAGTTACTATCAAAACGACGTGTACTAATGTTTGCCACAAGAATTTTTTGCCACAAAGTTGTGTAACAAACTTACTAGTTTCTGAATGCAAAAACTGCATTCATATTTTTATATTACAGGGTTTCCTGATATTATATTTTTCACAGTAGACTAAATTGACGTGCTTACGAGTCATCCAGCCTAACTGGATGGTGGTAGCAAGGTCCACTTGACGATGTGAAAAGGTAAAAAATAATGAATAATTATAATAGAAAACTAAAAGAGCAGTCGACTCTTCCAACTCGAAAGAATCTGCTAATAAAAACCTCGCATCAACTGTCTTATCTGTACTAATCTGTTCAAAACAAAAACAAACAAATAAAAAACATATTAGCATATTGCTAATGTTTGTTGAGGAAATTAATTATTTAATTGCGTCGCACATATTGTGCCTTTGTGAACAGCAAAGTATTAGGATAGCCTACTTTTGAATTTCAACCAACAAAGAAAGAAATCTAAAATATATTTACAACTCCTAAAAAACTCCTAAATCTTTCAATACTGAGTTTTGAAATCATATTCACTCTAAGATCATATCAACCCATGGAGCAGTAAAATGACGTCTGCCGTATCTCCAAAAAAATGGTTACGTCATCACCTATTGGAGTTGCTGGAGAAGGCAATAGTGCAACTTTAACAGTGGCGCGTACGGCCCTTTGCGCACATGTTTCATTTGTATGTTATTTTCAACTTTTGTCTTATGTTAGTTTGCAGCCTCCGGAGAGGCTATCTTTGCATGAAATGGCTAAAGTGATGTTTTATCGATGTTTTATGCAGCTGTTTGTGTCAGCAACCACAAGAGCGCAGAAGGCAGGGAGGAATTATAAAAGGGTTGACACCCAGAGCGACCGGCGCGCTTTTGTGAGAGAAAGAAAAATGATTTATTGCCGGCAACGTGGTTCAAACAGAGTTCACTGAGAATTGTAGTGTACCGGTGGAGGCGCTGAGTTATGGTCTTGCTGAGCTACTACATCAAAGATTGCTTTTCATATTTAGTGAATGGACCCAGTGGCATGAGACAAGGGCAACAAACCTTCCTTAATTAGAAAATTCCCAAGATCACAGACGAGTTGCAATGGTTAGATTTCATTTGGCACGTTAATGAAGGGGATTCTCGTTGTGGTTGACGTTGTTAATAATAATAATAATAATAATAATAATAATAACAATAATAGTAATAATAAATACATCGCAATTGTTTAAATAGCACTTATTGGATACCTATTTCATCTGAGGCTATAGCCTATACTTGTATTCCCTGCACACTCGGTGCGGTAATATTTCATGTTAATGGCGCTGCCGCTCGGCAGAATCTGGACTTGTAATATGCATAGTGAATGCTTCTATTTGACAAGGCTTGTGACGGCAATTTACTGAACTCAAAATAACAAATCGTTGTTAAAACAAGATTGATTTTAGCCTTACAGCCAGAGAGGATAGCCCTATGGCTCCTTGATATTCTTCTTTAATAAATAGAATATCAGCGGTCCGTTATGGTCTGACTGGTTGAAACGTGGGCCATTTCAAATGACAGACACGCCATTTAATAGAAATTTAGAAACTAGTGTGAAGTCGGTATATGTCTGGCCTATTAGCGCTGTGCTTATATTGCAATTTTACATGTGTTTTAATACAGTCTGAAAAGTAACCTGGAATATATGGGGGGTGAGATAAATATAATGCAAAAAGCTTATTCTATATTCACTTTTGGAGTCTTTTTGTCTCAACAAAAATTACCTCTAAAGAAAGACGGATTATCAGCCGTTGTCTTTAAAATGACATGTATGTCTATGACAGAATCGAGTGTAAGCAAACACTCTGTGGCATTGTGGAGAGGAAAGTGGACTAGTTCTTGGGTTTTCAGTGCTTGTGCACAATTAATCACAAGTTTGGGACAGCCGTTTGTGGGGCTTTTCAAAGCTTTCACAGTGTGCCAATGAAGAGTGGGGCCTTTAAGGGACTGATTTGAAACAGGATTTTGTTGCCCTTTACAAAGGGAATATTAACTACAACGTAACCGTTTCTTTCATAATATTTCAAGTAAGCTCCAATTTCGACATTAAAAGTCATTCTTATTGCTTCCACGGGTGCCTGAAAAACAGCTGTGTGTAGTTTCAGTGCTGAGGCAGTGATGCCCACAGTCCTCCCATCAGCTATATGACATACAAAGCTAACAACAAAGGCTAATTCTGTTATGAATGCAAGGCTAAAGACAAAGGCTAATTCTGTTATGAATGCAAAGCCACAATATTTTGTAATACATGCATAAGAAATTAAAGTTACTTTAAAACAACAAGTTACTAGACTCCAACAAGTTTCTAAAGCTCCTGCAATTGCCCCTAATTCACAAAAATGCCAAATTCAGGCTTTCTTTTCTTTGTTCGTGTAGACACTGTTTTAAACAGTGGACGAAGCAGTTCTTACAACAGAGGATGAATCAAAATATTTCTTTGGTTACTCGAGGGTCTTCGCAGCGGTGGTCTGACATTGCCAATTCATCGGAAAAGCAAATTTTATCTTTACACTAAGACATAAGATTTAGACTTTTTCGACGTGGTTGTCAGGACAGGACTGACAGCCCTTTGTTTGACCACACCCATTACTTCTGTTCAATTCATTTCAATCAGGTAAAACCGAACCGAACTCCCACAGCACATTAGTAAAGGTATAAAAACCTTCTTGGAATTAGGTGGCACGTGTGCTGTTATTTTTTACAGCTAAAGATGCTTGTTTATTTTTATTTTACAACACATCAGTGACGAAAGATAAAAGCATATGCGTTTACGTAGACGTAAAACGTTTAGATGTTTGCTGACAAATATCACGCATTACTAACACATCTGCACGGCAGTTTGCAAGGAAAATATTAAAGACCTATATAACCTTAACACTTATGGTACTATAAAAACATCAAAGCGTTACAGAAAAAGTATTTAAATATTATGTGCATTTAAAAGTCGATTACTTTAAAATACATACCACGGGGAGACAGAAAAGTTAATCTTTCAACGTTTCAAACATTTTCATTCTAAAATATTATCACGAAAATAAAGTCCGAATTCTGCAAATCCATCGTGTTAAATCTAATGACACGCTATCCCAGACACACACGTCTTTCTCTGTCCAAAACATTTCTCTCTTTCTCCCTCATATCTGCTCTCTGAACTTTCTCAGCCCGATCATGGGCTCGTTTATGTGCCCTATTCATTTCTTTTCCCATGTCCGTCGGAAAACCGCTAAAAATTGTAAAATAGTTGAAGGTTGCGGAGGAAAACGAGACTCCACGTTTGGTTGCTTTCGTGCACTTTACAACTCAAGCAGTGAGTGCGCGAGGCTATTGGAGGAGGGCATCACGTGACCACGTTGTTTACCTTTGTTGGAAAACAATTAAAGACGCGAGTGCGTGTACTTTTAAGTCTTTACTACACCTAGTAAACATCTAGTGAGCAATTACCCAGCAGGGGTGATCAGGACTATTAGAACAATGCACAACATTTCGTTTCACTCTCACTTTAGCAATGCCTACTTGCACGGGATGTGTTTCAATAAATCTCATCTTTGTACTGTTGAGCAACATTGTTCCCCTTGTGTTTTGCAGGGGAGCAGTCATGCAAGAACGCAAGCCGGCGAAGCATGCAAGCATTCAACCAAACAGTATGAAGGCCTTACGTGGACCTCTAAACAACTATCACATAGCCGGCATGCCGCCTCTGATGTCAGCCACCCGGCGAGCGATACACCTAAGATGAGTCCCGTGGACCAGGCGGACGGAGAGCCGTTTATGTTCAATATGATGGATAAAAACGGGAGAAGCACGCTGCCAACTTCCCGCTTTTCAACCAAGACGTTTTATCCTTGGATGAGACAACCAGCCATCAACTTGAGATCCATTAATGTCAGGGAATCAGGTGAGAGAATTTTTTTAGGGGGTAAATGAAGTATACCGATTTAAATTACTTTGAAATACTCACTTAGTCTGATCAGTCAGTCATGTTTTAGTCCATAAAGAATAACAGAAGTGTCAGATGTGGTTGTATGTTAACGTCATTTGTCACACAAACTCTAATGTCAATGTATAATCATTGAGAACTACAGTTATTTATCAATTATCAATGGTTGTTCCTCCCCTAATATAGAAAACTAGTCCAAAATTATAGGCACAATTTTAAACATTCCCTCATTGTAGTAAACAATGTGCCCTCCAACACTGCATCTAAAACAAAGTTTCTAAGGTTGGTATATTGTTTTCAGATCATAAGTGGATGTGATATTTTACTGTGTAAAAATATGTGCATAAAATATAAAAGCACAACTAGAAAATTGGAAAAAAGACAGGAAAGTCCATGGCAATATTTTCTGGAGAGTTGTTCTCTGAACTTAATTAGGTTTAAACTTTTACTAAAAAGCGCAATAACAAAAAAAGGGCTCCAATAGAAAACTATATTGGCTGAGGCTACGCTTTTCTGGGTCACACAGATAAGACTGCTTCCCTTTTCTCAGCACAAGCCACAGGCTTATATATTTAAGTGAGAATTTATATTACAGAATAAGTTCTTCAAGACATTAGAACAAGACTTGTGTATATGGAAAGATTTGACCATAAAGATACATTTATAATTCAACTGCACTACAACTTCTGTTGATCCATCCATTTGTAAGACAACGGATGAAGGATAATCCACACACAAATCATTATGAATCCAGCCACAGTACAAATCATAGGGAATGGATAATTAACTCAGTGATTAGTCTACCAACAGTGGTCCTGCCCACAGACAATGTGTTGTATTCTCACTACACTGATTTATCACTAGGGGTTTAAACTTGCAGCTGAGCATATTCAATGATGTCATGCTACATTTTTTCATCATAGTTTAGGCAACAAAATTTGCTCTTATTTTGTATTATGCTATACGTTGCAACTTCCATCTTTTTCATCTCAATTTAAAGCCTATTAATAGTTTGGCATGAGTGTTCTGCTCAGTTTCTGAGCTTGGAAACGAAGAACATTAATCATCTGACCAACGTCACATTGTTTATCTACAGTTTCTTCTATCTTCGTGTTGCAGGTGATTTTAGGTACAGCAATGGTGCTGAAGGATCCTCAAAGAGAGAATTATGGGATGGCACTTGTTCTAACAGCAAGCGAGCACGTGCGACGTTCACCTCCTCCCAGCTGCTGGAGCTTGAGAAGGAGTTTCATTTTAGCGCTTACCTGTGTCGTGCACGGAGGCTTGAAATGGCTGAACTCCTAAAACTCACGGACCGGCAGATTAAAATCTGGTTCCAGAATCGTCGTATGAAGTACAAGAAAGATCACAAGGCTAAAGGGTTAAAGGCGAATTTCTCTCACTCCTGCCAGGGTACCGGAAACCAGCTGGATCCAGTACCATCAGAATTCCAGAACCTCTACGAGAGGCCACCAATGTCCTTAATGAACTGTACTCAAAACCTATGGTGAAACTACAACAATTTAGACAACTAGACACTTCATTCTGCTCTTAGCTGGAATTCTCTTGGGTAAAATCTGCTCTGCAGGCAGATAGTTCTAATTCAACACTAAATTATGAATGAATCACACCATGACAGTGACCTCTGTCAAACATCTAGGAAGGTCTTCTGATACCTTCTGTTCTCTCTGATCAGTAAAATTTCAAACTCTTTCATCACCGCACACATGCTTGTTCTATCACTGGTCATTCCACCCAATTTAACTCACTTACTGACAAGACAACTTGAAAGAGTTGCTTAGCCAAGTTCATTTTAAACCAGATTACATGAAAGAACAGTTGGTTTCCATTGTGCATAAACTACAGAAATATCTCTGAAAGCTGTGAGATTAATTTCATATGGTTGGTACAAGTTGGGCACAAAAATACAGTTTTATAAGGGCATTCATTGCCTTGAATGGTCATTAACAGTATAATTCTCTCAACTTTTGTAAGCGCACAACATATTACTCCCAAAATGATATACTATTGTTCCCAGGGCAGTGCTGATGTTTTTCTCCAGAGAATGTATTTGATTATAATGGCTAGAAGTGTTTAAGTATGTTAAATTCTGCTGTTTTTCAATTAACGATGCTCTGATGATTCTGAGTTTGACCTCACATGACTTCTAAAAGGGCTGTAACTGTTTTTGTATAGTACTGAAATCCAGTATTTTATAATGTCAGTGTCAGAATGTACGGTATCCCCTGCATTTATGTGTATTGGTTGAAATTATTGAACATTTTATCCTTACATTTATGATATGCATTGATTAAACATATTCTAGTTTTTACCACCTTTGTTACTGATTTGTAATTTGTCCGTATCTCATTAAAAGCATGCATTTCAAAGCTTGTGGCTAATTGAAGCTCTTTACATAATCAATAAAGGCAATTGTGATGCATGTAAATGACTTTTCATTGCTTCGGTAAAAGGAGCCTTATGTTACCTCGAGAACAACTCGGAGTGAATCTTAATTTAGCTAAAAAGTAAATCTCTAGTTTTTTACTTTGCTACTTTTTTGCATTAAGCAATACTGTACTTTATATTCGCAAAGTATAACCTTACATATATGCCTTCCTCCGCCCCCGCCTACCAACCTCACAACATTAATCATTTAGACAAGCGCCTCTCTCGCTCGCTCTCTCTCTCTCGCGCAGCTTCACGAGAGCTCAACCCGCTGGGCGTAATGACAGGCAGAGCGCTTCTCCTCCAACCTTCTAACACATTCTTCTTCAGAACAAGAGTTGAAGCTCAACCAAATAAAACAGATTTGATTTTCTCCTTCTTAAAAAGACAGTGTGTTCTTACACGTTAGCAGAATTGGACTACAGCCGAGTTAACAGTCAGGAGGCAACGCTCGTGGGCACCGCCCCTGGCAGGGTGGGCGATGACTCATTTTGATTAATTATGTTTAATTAGTGTGCCGTCGTGTGTCATTTTACGAGCCAAGCAAGGAACAGCAAAAATTTCCCATTTCAAAAATATTAACTTCAGCTGAAATTTGAACTAATTAAGCAATTTCACTTTGGCGATCTCGGTCATTCTGGGTAAATCAATCTAGATCTGATATAATTGGTAACCTAACTGATTCAAGCACTCTCGCTATAGGTACATGATAAATCTTTGGACTAATTGTTGGAATTCTCAGCCTAGTTGTTTCTGGATACAGATGGCGAGGCAGTACCTGTAATCAAGAGGATGGAAAAGGCTTTTTATTCCATCTGATTAAAGGAACAAATGAATTGTAGAGGCTAAATCACAAAGCTTAGGTTTTCTGTGAGCTATTTAAAGAAACAGAAATAAAGGATAATAAAAAGAACTGATAAAATGATCAGGTTCTCTCTCCAGTGGCCGAGAGAGAATGAAACTGTCTGTGCGGATGAATTTATCATTCATCATTGCAGGGCATTGCCCCATATGCAAAATAGGTGCTGGCCTCCCAGTGGCCCCTTAGTGTGACTTAATGGAACGCTGAGTGCTGTTCTGTTTTTAAACTCTTAAGTCTAACCTATAAGCTGTGTTAAAAACAACACAGAAGTCATGCACTATCTGAGAATAGACGTTTATATGCTTTCTTTTGTTTTTACAATGTCTTAAATAAATTATTTAAAACTCACACACGTTTACTTATTTATCTAAATGGAGATATTCCATAGACTTCTATTAAGTCTAGTAAACCACACACACACACCCCCACACACATATGTGTATATACAGACATTATATACAGTATTTACATTTATTCATTTGGCAGTGAGTTCAATGTATACATTTTTATCAGTACTTGTATTTTACTATGTGTGTGTGTGTGTGTGTGTGTGTGTGTAAAAATTTGGAGTGTTCATAAACTCCTGCTTCTGAAAGCATTTTAGTTTAGACTCTAATCAAATTCAAAGCATCTTATCAACATCCTTGTATCTGTTTGAAAATTACCGGCAGGTGTTCGAACTAAACTCTGCAGGAAGGAAAATATCGAGAAGCAGCACTGAGCATCTCTAAATTAATATAACAAGAGAGAAACTCGGTTATGAAAGCTCACAGGGGTTCATGCAACATGGTAAGCATCTAATCTGTGTTGCTATGAAGCAAAACACTGCAAATAGACAGAACACTAAACAGCATCAGACCTAGTTTTTATAACAGACTTCTTGTTCAGAGCAAGCAATGCTTTCGTGATGCAGCCCAAGGAGGTCTATAATACCTGCAAACAGTGACCCACGTTCCCATTTATCTCAAAGACAGTTGCTTGGCTCATGCAGGACCCACCGAAAGCGCACAGTTTTAAATCTGGCATAAAGTTGGTTCCATGAGCAAAGCCAGTAATTGGCGATCTGTAAACACCATGTGACATCACTCTGGAACTGCAGGAAATGACATCATGAAAACAAGCACACGCACAGTGCTGAGCATGTCGTTTGTAATGATTCTGTTCCACACTTTTAATGATTCCACACTTTTAACATAACCCTCCAAACATCAGGCACTAGTTAAACCTATTATAATAAAAAAATAGTGATACACTGTTTGTATAATATTTAAATATTTTGTCAGAATACACTGGTACTATAAAGACAACAACGTAGAGACAATAAAAAGTTGAATTGCTTTAAACTAAGAAGTGAAAAGTGAAAGAAAGTGACATGTTTTTGTCAGTTATGGTTACCCCTAATCGAAACGTGACCTCTGCATTTAACCCATCACCAGTGAGGAGTGAACACACACTGCAAGTTGTGAACACACACACACACCCGGAGCAGTGGGCAGCTATCACTGCAGTGCCCGGGGAGCAATCGGGGGTTAGGTGCCTTGCTCAAGGGCACTTCAGTTGCGAGCTGCCGGCGCTGGAATCGAACCAGCAACCTACTGATTACAAGCCAGACTCACTAACCAGTACACCAGATGCAGTTACAGTATCGACCCAGAGGGGGCTAACTTGGCTACGCTAACCAGCTGAACTTTGACCCCTTGATGCAGCCTTAGGTGGAAATTCTGCTTCTAAACTAAATGAATCAGATCTAATTCAGACAAAAGCTGTATCAGTTTGGGTCTGGATTAAAAGAATAGCACAACAGGTCCACCATTCCTGCATCCTTCATTTAGTGCTGTAATTAATTTAGCTACTACCAAACTTCAGTTTAAGTCTTCAGAAACAGAGATTTACTGGACTGACTTGAGAAGAGAGAGAGAGATAAAGTCTGCCCCGGATTCTTTGCATTCTTGTGAGTATAGGCTGACCAGCTGTGATTTATGAGCACATTACGGAGTATTACACGACCCCTGGCGAAAGATCGCTGAGGATGAGAGCACTTGCAATGGCCACTCACACAATAAAAGACCTTTTTTTAGGCATTTAAAACCACACGGTACAAAACTGGCCCTTTTTCATGAAATACATACAGGCTAGCAGAATGACAGTTGTCCACTAATGCATTTTTCAACAACACGTGGGAGAACATCTAGCAGTCACCTGTTTCTTACGATGATACTGCTACTTTAATTTCAGTCCTGTAAGCAGATCACATTACTACACACAGAATGAAAATCTCTTTTCTGCTTTATTGTAATATAGCGCTTAAGCCAAGAAACACATCTGTTTCATTGAGAAATATGACAAAACACTGAAAGTTCGGCGATGTCATTTTGTGACATTATGAAAACTAGAGTGGACACATACATGCACAATATAGCGCTACAGCCACACATCATTACATATACTGTATATATATATATATATATATATA
>JAZGTK010008042.1:0-18717 GCA_036877625.1 Ambastaia sidthimunki
TGTGGCAGCATCTTCAATCTTCTATGGTAAAATTAACGTCATCAATAGTGTAACAGTTTATGGAATCAGGATATAGTTAAACAGTTGAGCCTAGTGTTTAGTTGTTCAAATGATGATAAAAATGTGTTTAAATTTCATTGTGTTGAGGGGACAACGGCTGAGCACTGCTGCATTCCTCAGTTTTCCACCGTCACTTTCCAAACCTTCCCCTCTTATAAGAAACAGTGACATCTTCACAGCTGACAGTTCACCAGAAATGAAAGTGACATGTTTTATATATGGTAACCCATACCACTTCAGCTGCTACCTGCCAGCACTGGAATCTAAACAGCAACCTTCTGATTACAAGCCTGACTCACTAACCAGTAGGCCACAACTGCCCCGCTAAAGCTGGCCTGTCCAAAACCAGGAAGTAACTGTATATGGTGAATTCTGTTTCACATTATAGGGAAGTAACTTATTATTAATTATAGTTGTGTGAATGTCAATCCACTAAACAATAAAATATCAAAACCTGTGTCATGTGATCAATCAAATACTGCTAGATTTATTCTCACAGCTAACTTTGAGACATTTCCCAGTGATTTATACAGGTGTAGATCATCACATTAACTATAGACACGATCTGGCAATGCATGACCACTGCAAAATGTCACAATACTGTCTCTACTTACTGTAATACTGTCTTTTTTGTTTTGTCATTTCAAACCTAACAAACTTCTTTTTGTCATATGGTTTGCTTGACGTGTGGTGTAAATATTTTCAGAATACATGGTTTAATATTTTGTTATCTAATGCAGGTGTCACTGACACATGTTGAACACACTGTCTCTCAGGCACAGGCCATGTGGTGTATAATGGTTCCCTTTATTATAACAAACACCACAGCAACATGCTGGTCCGGTATCACCTGGACTCTGGCCGCATCCTGCAGCAGCGTCACCTGGAGCAGGCAGGATACAACAACACTTTCCCCTATTCCTGGGGTGGCTCGTCAGACATCGACCTCATGGCAGATGAGACCGGCCTGTGGGTGGTCTACACAACCATTCCCAACGGGGGAAATGTGGTGATTAGTCGTCTGAATCCCAACACTTTGGAGGTGGAAGAGTCGTGGGATACAGGGTTTCCCAAACGGAGTGCTGGAGAATCGTTCCTGATCTGTGAAACTCTGTACGTGACCAACTCGCACCTGGCTGGTGCTAAAGTCCACTTCACCTACCACACAAGCACATCCTCGTATGAGTACACCAACATCCCCTTTCATAACCAGTACTCACACATCTCTATGCTGGATTACAACCCCAGAATGAGAGCGCTGTACACCTGGAACAATGGACACCAGGTGATCTATGACATTACCCTCCTGCACTTCATCAAGACATCTGGAGACACCTGGACAACAAAGGCAACAAATATAACCAACTTCATCTAGAAAAACAGAGAATATTTGACAGTCATTGTTTGTTCTGTTTTTGTGAACAGGTGGTCAAGCTCCCAAAACAACACAAGCACAATGAACAACACAATGAAAGCATCATAACTACATCTGTATGATTCTGAGTACATATGAGCCAAGTTTCATCAGGACACATTCATGAAAGCAGTATAAACAGCTGCTCTTGTTCACACCACAGGGACAAACATCAGCACAGCACTTGCTCATATAAACAGTGCTGTACATTCAGGGTTTAGCTGGTTGATGCTGGTTGATGTTTCTTCAGGGTTTAGCTGGATGACAGTACACATTTGGTTTGATTCGTGTGTTCACTTCACTGATGAGTGCAGCTAATAATAATTGAATAGTGATGCATGACTGATGCATGAGGTTTTTTTGCATTGACGTTATTTTCCCTTTAAGATTCAGCTAGATGGAAATGTCAAATGTATTAACTGAAAAGTGAAAAATGTGTTGTGTATTGTACTTCCATATTTTAAATGGTAAATAACCTATTTACAATATACAATAAATTGCAAATACATGTAAAAATGAGTGTGTAGTATTTTATTTCCTGGGTTAGACTGTCCAGAGGGGCGCTATTTTCAAAGATGACACAAAAAGCTGCAGAAAACCTTCCACAGCAACCAGCCAGTCACTCTCGCACACCTGTACGGGAATCAGACAGACACTCTCACACACCTGTATGGGAATCAGACAGACACTCTCACACACCTGTACGGGAATCAGACAGACACTCTCGCACATCTGTACGGGAATCAGACAGACACTCTCACACACCTGTACGGGAATCAGACAGACACTCTCGCACACCTGTATGGGAATCAGACAGACACTCTCACACATCTGTACGGGAATCAGACAGACACTCTCACACACCTGTATGGGAATCAGACAGACACTCTCACACATCTGTACGGGAATCAGACAGACACTCTCACACACCTGTACGGGAATCAGACAGACACTCTCACACACCTGTATGGGAATCAGACAGACACTTTCACACACACACATGCTCAGACAGACACTCTGGGGGATTTTTACTTTAAGACGTTTCACTTTCTGGCTTCTTTTACACCTTTAGAAAGACAAAGACTTTGTGTTGTCTGAAATGTGAAAGTAATTGCAGGTCAAAGATCATGGGTTTGAGTTCCAGGTAACACGCATATTTTTTTACTCACATCTGACACAGATTGCAATTTGTTACATGTGTGTAAACACAAAAATCTGATTCCTTAATTGCTGTTGTGCTTTTGCCGACTTTTGATCAGATGAATTAGCAAAAGTTCATGCATAATCTGGGGGTCAATCATCGTGCTCATATAAGTGAATAACTGGAATCTTTTTGGCAGAGAGATTAACGTGAACGTGTATCGGATACGAGGTGTGTGTGTAAACAGGCGGGCCAAAAAAAAACGGATTTGGATTTAAGATTGGATCTGAACATTAAGACTTGCAGTGTAAACGTAACCCTTAAATGCAGTGTTAGTTGCTTTGGATTTAATGTAATAAGGGGGTAGTAAACTGTCCATTGCTATTTACACAGAAGCTGATTCTGAGAAATATACCAGATAATTTGGGATCTTCAAGAAACTCAGAATCATTCTGTCATTGTTTTTGATGACAGTTAATATTGACAAATGAGCAGTTTTCATGTGTTGACAGTATGACCAAAGGTCAGCACTGGTCATAATAGACCAATCTCAACACTAGAGAAACTTCTTTTAAATCCTTTCTGAATTCACCATTTAGGTGATGATGTAATCATATTATTTCTCTTAAACATTTCTATGGCAGGCAGGTACCAGTCTTTGGAGTTCATGCACATAATTTAATGTCCTGTGCGCAAATTAAACCCTACCCGACGATTGAGTCTTCGTGTACCAACTGAGCATGCGCTTGTCCGCTCTGACGTCACGATGGTGTGGTAGTTGCGTGGTGGTAGTTGTAGTCCGTCGGTCTTGACTTCCTGTTCGTCTGACTGGCGGAGTTGTGTTCAGTTGATCGAGATTCTGAATCAAGTTTAAACTTACTAATAAACATCAGGTAAGTGCTGAATACTGCGTCTTTTGTGTCACATATACTGAGAGAATACCGCTGACGTTTAAACAATGAAGATGATGCTAAATGTGCCTGTATTTTACACTAATGAGACGAAGACCTGGGTCGCTGCGTCGAACAGTGTGTTGAAGTTACAAATACAGATTAATATTAATCAACATTACAGTATTGTATTAGATAAATAACAGACAGACGTAAATTAAATTATATATCACCCTCAGATTGTTCAATAACTGTAATTGTGAACATTCTTTCTTGTTAATTGAACTGATTGTTTAACTCCTGTTATTGTAATACAAATATTCATCACACAAAGCTAATTTCAGGTGTTGTTTGTGTGCGTTGGTCACATATAGATGTCTGGGTTTGATGCGTCCAGCGCCACCAGCAGGCCGATCACTGCACTGGCTTGGGCCTCTAACGCCTCCACTTGCCCCAGCCATTTCACCCTGGTAACCTTGACAACCACTCTCGCCTGCTGTCTGATATTCAAATATGCATCCACTGCTTCATTCTCCTGGTAGAGATATATGTGAGGTGTGTGTGTGTGTTCAGATCAGTCTGACTGAAGATGGAGGTTCTGCTAACTTTAGCAGGGGGTTTGGACTCAAGGCAGGATACTATCTGTGTTACAGCAGGGTAAGATCTTCACATATACACACAACAACTGATAGTCATTTAATCAGTTACATAGTTTATAGAGTAAGTTAAAGTATTATAGAGGTTTCTGGAACTTGGCAGATGTGTTCACACTGTGCTGGGGTTGTTGTATAGAGAAGACTTACCTCTGTGTTCAGGTACCTGCAGACTGCTGGTCTAACATTTACAGACCTGATGGCCTACTCATCCGTGTGTGTCTCACTCTCATCCGTGTGTCTCACTCTCATCCGTGTGTCTCACTCTCATCCGTGTGTCTCACTCTCATCCATGTGTCTCAGTATCACACAGATCTCATCCGTGTGTCTCACTCTCATCCATGTGTCTCAGTATCACACAGATCTCATCCGTGTGTCTCACTCTCATCCATGTGTCTCAGTATCACACAGATCTCATCCGTGTGTCTCACTCTCATCCATGTGTCTCAGTATCACACAGATCTCATCCGTGTGTCTCACTCTCATCCATGTGTCTCAGTAGCACACAGATCTCATCCGTGTGTCTCACTCCTATTTGTTTCTTACTCTCATCTGTGTCTGTCATCTGTCTCGCTCCCACCTGTCTGTCCTACTCTTGTCTATCTCTTATCTGTCCCACTCTCATTTACCTGTCTCTCATCTGTGTGTCTCACTGTAATCTGTTTGTTTTCACTCTCATGTGTCTCTTATAGGATCTGTCTGGAGGGATGGTTGTGGCAGATGTACAGGTGATTTCGGATAAAGAGACAATTCCTCATGGCTATTGCTACGTCCCAGAATATCTAGAACACAGTAAGTCACAGTAAGGCAAGCGTATGGTCCTGTTGTACGTTTTATTTGTCTTGCTGCATGAATCTGGCAAGCATTAATTCAAGAGAGCAATAGAACTTCCTTGTGATATCTGTGCCATTAAATCAGATGTGTACAAAAATGTGTAGCACTCACATGTGTTTGTGTGTGTGTGTTTGTGTGCAGAAGCATCTGTTGGGAAGAAGAAGCGCATCTGTGTGCGGATTGTACCTGTGGGCAGTGTAACAACAGCCGTTCTAGAGCTTAGACTGACAGCAAAAAACAAGACCATGCTGCCGCAGTACACTTGCCTGGGGTAAGATACACCTGTTCTTGCTAAGGCAGCACATATGCTAATATTGGATTGAAACTGTGAGGGTTGTTTCACTACAGTGGTTTAAGCTGTAGGAATGCCGAAATGACTAGAAAAATGTTAACAACAAGAGGGTATAAAAGTGTGTATTTTCTGTCAATTCCCACCCTTCTGCTACTTATACCAACAACAGAAATAAGCGCAGTTATGATAACTTAATGTGGCAGAGCATTGCTATAATAAAGTGACATGTATTTGTCAGTTATGGTTACCCATAACCGAAATGTGACCTCTGCATTTAACCCATCCTTCGTGAGGTGTCTTGCTCACTTCAGCTGCTACCTGCTGGCGCAGGAATTGAACCAGCAACCTACTGATTACAAGCCCGACTCCTTAACCAGTAGACCACAACTGCCTCACAGTTGATTATAAATATATTGTATTGCACTGGGTAGCTTTTAATTATTAACAAATACTAGTTTGTGTATAATTAATAGGTAAAAGGATTTATTAACATTACTGAATGATTACTGAATGAGGTTCACATGAAATGGTTACAATGAAAATGCATAAAATGGTAAATAATGTATACAATTAAAAATTACCTTTTACCTTAGATATAGAATGAAAGGTAGAGAAAGCAGATAAGAAAGAGAGGGCCATTGAGGACTGGAAGCTAGGCCTAGTGGCCTGAACCCTAGCGCTCAGGTAAAGAGGAAGAGTGCAAAGAAAATGAGACACAACTGAAAAATTCACTCAGGAAAAAGAGCGCAGGGAGAAAGGAGCGCAGGGAGAAAGGAGCGCAGGGAGAAAGGAGCGCAGGGAGAAAGGAGCGCAGGGAGAAAGGAGCGCAGGGAGAAAGGAGGTATTCCATTTTTATCCTTTCCTTGTCCATGTGACTGAAACCAACCAAAGTGACCAATCAGAAGACCATGTTTAATGGTAATAACAATACAAGCAGCTTAGCCAATAACCTTTGATCTCTATCAGCTCAACTGTGCTGATAACTGGCTCAGGAATGCAAAGGGTCCCTTTAGGCAAGGAGATGGGGTTGTAACACAGCAATAAATTCCATTTAATATTCACCCCTATAATACAGGGAAGATTAGCATGGCCTTGGATGATATGCAAATCTGTGAATCATATTTACATACACTTGCTGTAGGTATTAAGTGTGTGTGTTTTTTACAGGGACATGAATGGGTTTGTGGTCTGGTGCCTAAAGGGCCTGTTCTCTCCTCCAGTGCCCCAGGCCAAGCCTCGTAGAGTCAGTCTGGACATGCGCATTTTGTCGCTAGAAGGAGCCGGACCTTCACAGCCCCTCAAACCCAGGTAGAGGTTCTCAAGTGAAGCATTAACCTCCTTGTGGAGAAACAAAACATGAATATAATGAACATTCTTTTTGTTTTTGAGTGTGAACTCGTTGTGAAGAAGGTCTGTATTCTGGATGGTTGTTAGGGTGTTTTTGGTGGTTGCAAACTTCACCTCCTAATTGTTTGTCTTGCCAATCTCTATAGCAACCTTCCTACTGGCCCACCGAAGGTCAGCCATCGCCGCTCTAACTTAGAAGCAAACAAGACATTGGAGAGTGTGTGTGACAGCGGTAACCATAGTAACATCTATGGCATTACAGGTACAGCAAATAGTTTAGCTAAGTACACAATCTTTAATACAATAGGAACACATGTAAAACACTTAAGGAGTTCAACTCTACACTGATGAATAAGCATCAAAGCTTCTGTGACTGATTTTCATGTTGTGATGTAAAATGCTGTTGTTGTTGTGATTTTTCTCAGCAATGGATGGAGTTCCTTTCAGTCTACACCCGAAGTTTGAGAGTCAGTCAAACACACAGGTGAGAGGTCACTGTATCACTGGTGTGTACAGTCACTATGGACGCTCGCTATGGTAAAGAAAAGCCGGACAGAGTAATCAAGAACTTTTTTATTACCATGCACATGTTACATTGTATATATTAAATATGCAGCTTTACTTGTAAAATTTACTGTGCAGCTTAGTGTTGTCATAAACAAATATTGGGTTGCAGAATGCTTCTCTTGACCAATTAGACTGAAGTTTTCAATCAAATTAGCGATCACAATCAAGTATTTAATCAGCCTGATAAATCGGAGTCAAATGTTTCCTGTAGAAACAGGCATTAAACTCTTGATGTTTCTGTGTGTCTGTCAGGTGTCTATAAACACACTGAGTGATATCTGGATAAAGTCAGTGCAGGACATTGAGAATGAGGTGAGATCTCAAATGTTAAGATTTTTTTTTGCACTTGCTTAATTTTGAATCTGCCTTTTTATAATAGCACTATTAAGATTTTGTATAGTTCAGCTTTTAAACACTATTTGCTGTTTCTCTGCAGTATAATTACACATTTGCAGTGGAAGAACAGGCAGCGAAAAGAATCCGCCCTTCACTGACAAACGCCTGAATATTTTCTCATTTTTTTTTGGAGACTGTTTTCATTAAATTTAAAATGTGATTCCATTACTTTTCCACCACATCCAGGCTCTTATGTATGAATGTTGTTTTTAATCTAGGTCATCAATTTACTCTTAACTAGTTTTGTTGTGTTGTTTCCAGATTTGTGGGGTTTAGGGTTAAGGCTTGGCAAACCCATTGGAGATACATTATGTGCATTATATTGTTATAATTATAAAGCCAAATATTTATGTATCTAGTTTGGGATTTTGAGATGTAGTTTAGTTTTTATGTTTACACTAATACTATATTTATATATAAATGTCAGAAATTGGGACCAAATATTGTGTGTGTGTTTTAAAATATGTGAGTTACACGAATTCAAGTGTATTTGCTTTTCTGAAAGTCACATTTCTGTGTCAATTAAATGTATTTTATCAGAACCTGATTGGAATGATTGAAATCCTTTAATTGTCTATTTAAACATGATCAAGCAAATCTTTTTAACTACCTCTAGCACAGGTATGTGTCCCGGTTGGATCAGATGGTAAAGTTAACTGCGCAAGAACTGTTTCCGGTCATTGACGGCTGCTCATTGCACCGTCCGCACGTCAGTCATCTTTAGCTCTGCCTGTGGGCGTGGTCAGTGCGGCCTGCTGCTGAGCTGCTAGTTCGCGCCGTCATCAGCCTCCCAGTTGCGCATTTGCTGCAGGATGGATCGCGGGTATTCTTCAGGCGAGTGTTATTCTTTCATTGTTTTCTACGAGCGGCAGTGTTCGTGAGAAATTCTGTAAATAGATTTAAGCGACAGTTTTTAATGTACTATAACAAATGATCTGGTCGTTTCTGAGTGCGTAAAATGGCGCAGGTGATTTCGAACCGTAACACCGCTTTTTCCTTTCGTTTGGAGATTTTAATGATGTAATCAGCATCTGCATGGTCTTTCTATAATGTCATTGTTTAATGGAGCAAGTTACGCAATGATTAGTTTCCTAAATAATGAAAACATTAAATGGTTTTACGTTGGTGTTTAATAAACAGAACTGTATAACAATCTTTATTCAACTGTGAGCGTGTTTGGCTGATGTTTATAACAAAGGCTGGACACTGCTCGCGACCCACCGCACGCTTCGCGTCATTGTGATTCAACAGAGAATCGTCTTTATTTCTCGTCACATTAAATAAACATGGAGGGGGTTTGCTGTTGTAAAATGGCCGCCATTTCTCGTCTGTTAGGATCCGGTCACACTAGACTTTCACCATGCGAAAATGCCGCAAGTGGAGCCTTACGAATAGGGGCAGAATCGGGATATGGTATCACGTGCCAACGCGTTGTTTGTGTTTACTCACCGTGGACTTCGATGTGCGTGCACTGTTATTGTTGTTATTTTACAGCTATGTTGTACGAAATGGGATTGTGCAATACCGCTATTCTCTATCTGAAAAAGTCGCGCCACGACGTGTCGGTCTTGTACTGGTCACACGTCTTCACGTGACGCGAATTCACAGGTCACATGAACGCGCATTTTCAGTCAGAATGGACGTCAGTGGAGCAGAAGTGTAGTGCAGCCGAACCCTTAATCGACCACACGTGAGCTATTAATGCACAGATTAAAGTGGATCAGACTGGGACTTGAGTAGCACTTGAGGTGCTCTTTGACCTGTTAAAGATTTAATTACAGTGAGCTGAGTTTTGTGGTCTTTTTATTTCTTTGAGGTCATCTGTATTCACGGAGTACATGTTTAAATTTGTTTAAATGCTGAATGTATCTTTGCTGAGGTTTTGTATATTTTTAAACACTTTAGGGTTCTCAGGTTGGGGAGGAGCAGGTGGAGGATCATCAAGAGGTGAGAACATCACATGCAGAACACAGGTTCATTGATCCAGAAAGACTAAAGTGCAACTAAATGCAAACAATTCAGTCATTACTGTTAGATTGTAAAAGTACTGCCGAAATCTGGAACTTTAAGAGTTTAAGATGATGGTCCTGCTGTCAACTATCATACTCCACTGTGCTATGTGTGGTCTGTTCACTAATTTCAGGATCGGGCAGTTATGACCTGTACGGCTATAAAGACTCTGTGTCCGGTGGAGGGGGCTTTGGAGGAGGTGGTTATGGAGGTAGCGACCGGATGAAGAGGGCTTTGTCTGGAGGATCTATGTTGTCCTCCACAGGGTCAAATGCAGACGAAGTCATTGCCAAGATTAACCAGCGCCTAGACATGTTGACGCAGCTGGAGGGGGGTATGAAGAGTGGAGCTCGGAGTGACAGGTCAGTTTTTTTATTATAAAAATACAAAAGTAATACACACCAGGGCACACCTTCGTAACTAAAGTAATGTGGGCCTCCGGGTCTACTGCACTATGAGTCATGAGATCATGTAAGTATGTCTCAAACTCATGCAAGATAATTGGAAATCTGGTCAGTAAATATAAGGTATGACAGTTACTGTCTAAGTGATTTAGTTACATTTGTCTGTATAGTTTGGAGAATCAGTTTTTATCTGTGAAGAGAACTAATACTGATCTAATCAGAGGTCTCTGTGAGTAGCACCTGTTTAAAACTGAGTTAGTTTGTTATGAATAATTAAATCTGTGTTTATTGTTCATTCCTGGGTAAATGTTTATCATTTGGTGTTGTTAGTGCTACAGCAAGTGTTTCTGTATTTCAGATAGTAATTTAGACCTGCCAAAAACTAGATGACCTTCTCAGGGCTAAATCATCCCATCAGCTTTGTGAATGTTACATAACGTCCCCAGGTTGTAGGCAGTTAGTTGTTTATTTTTGTTCTAGTGGTTAGTTTTGTGGTTATTTTATTAATCATTTATTAATTTGTGAATCAAAAATCATTTTGGCAAGACATTCATGGTTTTGTTTTGTAGCTTAAAAAACAGTGGGCTTGTTTCTCTGCTGTTGTTGGTTTGGAAATCTGACTCATTTCTTTTGAAGGCATTGTTGTTACTCAAACACAAAGAGAACATTTTTAAAACCACACAACCCATTTCCCCTAAATACCTGGTTGATAGAACTGACTGTTTAATTTCACGTAATGCTAGTCTTGCCCTCACAAACCCCTGAGGATCATCTCATAATTCTGTTCCCTTCCTGTGACTACCATATAGGCTTCCTTTAAACCGCCTCAGTATTTGTCAAAGCCAAATGTGTGATTTTTGGCTTTCTTATTGTTGCAACTATCCATCTAAAGCTTTTCCACAGCCGCACAGCTTATACTGCCTCTGCATTCTTTCTCACAATGCACTTGCAACTTGTCTGCTAACTGGCCAATGAGAAACAGGGCTGTGGAATGGCTTGAATTATCAATAATTAAGTCCACTTTGTCACCCATCTTCCATGTATTTGAATAATACAAACTTTGCTTGTAACATCATCTAAACAATGATGAGAATATAGCCGACACTTTAAAGGTGGTCACTGCTTGACCTTTGCTCTGCGCCTCCCTCCCTCTGCAGGTTTGACCAATACGAGTCGATTGACTCACGCTCCGCCTCCCTCGGCCCCCGAGATCTCTACAGATCCAGTAACTTTGGTTACAGTGACTCCCGGGGTGACATGATGGCCCAGCGTGGAGGTGTGGGCTATGGGGTCATGGGTGGAGCAGGAGGGGGCGGCGGTGGCTTTGACAGCTCTGCCTCTGCCTTCGGATCTGCCAAAATGCGGCTGACTCGAGATGCCTTCTCAGGCTCCGGCTGGGGTGCGGGACAGAGATCCCAGCGCAGGGGTGGAGCCCCCGGGGGTCGTGGCTTCGGCCGCAGACAGGACTCCCCTGTGGGGGGAGGATGTGGCCGGGGCGGAGGCCAGAACCACTCCCCCACAGGGCGAGGAAAGCTGCCCTCGCTCCTGGCCAATCGCATGTACCCCGACAGCGGGGCCTTCCAGCCCCAGGACTTCTCTTCACGGAACTTTGGAGGGGGTCCAAGGGCCAACCGACAGCGTGGCCGCAAGAGACCCCTCAACCGAGTAAGTACCTTGCACTCCCTGCTGTTAGGCCAGGGGAGCTGAAAGATCACTGTTCACCCCTGCATGCATGTTAAATTCCAGGCCAATCTGCACCCACCCTCAAGGAGAAATGATCTCCACAGCCCCAGTTTGCAGCTGTGTCTGATTGGGCCTTTTCTTTTGTCTTGATTTGTTTTTGCCAGTTACTCAGATAAACCCGGCACAGAATTAGGGAACACAACAAAAGGATAATTGTAAAGTGTCTGATTAAATAGCCCACAATGCCTCAGGACTGATGGTCATGATTGAGAGCAGGGCGATTTGAAGGTGTGTCTGATAATATACTGTCAGGTATATTGTTTGTGTTAGTTCATTCATAAATGCACAAGAATTGTCATTACTCACACTTGTTGCTTATTAAGCACAAAGGTAGATGCTCTCAAATCTGTCAAACTTGCTTTTCCGAATAAATTTAAAATGGATCAGATGCAAAAATCGGAATGAATTGCATTGGATATTAATAACATCAGCGATTGATGTGCAGATCTGAATACATTTATATGAGGAATGATGGGCTTCAGACAGTTTTTGAGCTTGTCTGTATTTGTTTGGACATTCAAAATCTTCTGTGTTTACTGTAAGAAAATCAAACAGGTTTGAGGGTGAGTCAATGACAGAAATTGTCAATTGAAGATGAATGGACCTAATAGCCGGAGCTGAAAATATATCCTGTCAGGGCATGCTGTGCTGGTACGGGTTTGTTTTGGGTTGAGTGTGGTGAAGTGTGTTTTTAAAAGGCTGTGTGATGCTATGTTTGTGTTGTCCTGACAGCAGCAGGCGAGATCTCAGCGAGAAGGACAGAAGAAAAGAAAACAGACTCCGGGTGCCTCAGATGAGCCCCAGATAAAGATGGGCAAAACTGATGGCACAGGAGACAAAACGGCCCACGGTATGAAACCATATGTATCCCTGTGACAGAGTCATGCTCTATATGTCCTGGACCATATGTGTCCAAATGTTTTTTTTAAAGAAGTGGATTAATTTTTCAGAGTCTGTAACTGAAGAACAGAGGCAGGAGTCTGAGGAGGTGATGACAACAGCTGCTGTGAGTGTGATGAACAACTGTTCTACTGGAAATATGATTTTCATGTTGTTTCATATTTTCCAGAGCATAATGTTAAATCTTCTGTCCACTCTACAGGACTCCAAACCAGGCGATAGTGGAGAAAGTGTTGGTATGTTTGAGTCTTACACTCTCCTTTTCTGGTGATGTGTTTTAAATGGTCTCTTCTCGTTCCTTTCTGACTCATATCTGTCTCTCTTTAGCTCCATTCAGTCAGGAGGAGAGTTCTCAGCCCACGACAAAGGGGAAACAGACTCCACCCTCTGCATCCAAAGTCAGGAAGAGAAGGGGCTTTTTTGAAAGGTCAGGGGTCAAAGTTTCAGCTCACAGGTCAGAATGTGTCTCCATTGAATGCATTTCTTCTAAGGGATGTTTGTGGCTCACGAGCAGGTCTCTCTTCTGTTGTTCTTCAGGGTGGCGTTTGCTTGTTCTATCTGCAAGTTCCGCTCGTTTTACAATGAGGACATGGCTGCCCACCTGGAGAGCAAGTTCCACAAAGATCACTTCAAGTATTTGGCCAGTCAGCTGTCAAAGCCCACCACCGATTTCCTGCAGGTACAGATTATTTTTAGACATGCTTGGACTGGACGGTCTCACCTGGAACATGTGCTGTGGTAACCCAATGTGTTCAGGTGTTGATGTGTTTGTTTTTGTAGGAGTATCTGAATAACAAGTTCAAGAAGACTGAGCAGAGAGTAAGTCAAATGGAAAATCACAGCGCCACCCTCTGCCAGGTTTTCAAAGAGCAGGATCTGACACGAGGTGAGTCTCATCACTAAACCTCATGATGCAAAACCAATAAAGTTCTTGTGTTACTGTATTTGATGATGAACCAGATTTTTTTTTAGACTTTTCAGTATGTTAGCATTTAGCATAGCTATAAACTTGCTTGTTACAAAACATTGTCAAAATTATAACCAATCAAATGCTCTTGAGAAACTGAGTATCCCATCCCCAACATTATAAATCACCTTGCCAAAGTTGTTGTTGAGGGAGGGGAAAGCTGCAAAAATGTATTGTTAATGTGTCTTTGGTTGTTCCAACTTTTGCATTTTGGTTTTCTGACTAAGCTGAGCAAACAGAAGGTAGAGGAGCCACTCTATATTCTGCCCCAACTTCCTGTTTCAGGGGAAATTATGCCAATGCATCAAACAAAGCATTTAAGGACACGTCGTTGGGTCTTTAAACATACATACATACATTAGATGTTACAGATTATAGTATGTTAGGACCAGATGCTGGAAGGAGGGGTAGTGCTTCTTACATAGATATTTGTAGGTCTGTTTTTTTGTCTTTGTCTAGGTTTGTTTTTTTGTCTATCTCCTAATGTCACTTCCTGTGTGTGTAGATATCGGTATGGAGCACTTCCTAAAAAAGGTTGAGGCGGCTCACTGCTCAGCATGTGACATCTTCATTCCCATGCAGTATCCTCTGGTTCAGAAACACCTCAAATCACATGACCACAATTACAATCGCAAGGTACTGCACACATCCAGCCTTTATGAAACATCTCCCACCGAAGTGAAGATAATTCTGTTGACCTGCTGATGTTTGATGTGCTTTGACAGGCTATGATGGAGCAGTCCAAGAGGGCCAGTCTGTCTGTGGCTCGCAGCATCCTCAACCACAAGGTCATTGGCAAGAAACTGGAGAGCTACCTGAAGGTTTGTATGTCTCTTGACCTCTAAACGTTCTTTGTGTGATCATTGAAGATCTTTCCTGCTGATGGTGGATAAATTAAGAAACCTAAATGGCTGAGGGATTTAATTTTGCTTTAGTTGTGACAATTGAGACAATCTGTCAGTCCTTAGAAAATGACCTGGGTGACTAAGGCCTGTTTGTACTGTGACATAGTGTTTGCAGAGACTTGATATCAAATGAACCGTTAATTGATAATTGTGTTTTTTAGGGTGAAAACCCATTTAATGGTAACCAGGATGACCAGGACCCTGAGGACTCCATGGTGATGGAGGTGTCAGAGGCTGATCTCACTACTGAAAACCTGAAGGAGGTGAAACCAGAAGAGGAGGAGCATTCCCAAGAGGAGGTGAGACCTGCACAGGAAGAGGCGGAGCCTGCAGCAGACGATGTTGGAAATGTGGAAGGTCATGAGAAGGAAATGAAAATGGAGATGAGTGAAGCAGGAGAGGAGGAGGGAGTAGAGGGTGTGGAGGTGGGTGAGGAGGAAGAGGCAGAGCTCAACAATGTCTTGGTGGGAGAGGCAACCGCAGACTCTGATGTTGTAGCTGCAGAGTAACGTCAAACACCAGATCCAGGATCAGCAGTTTAACTAAATGGTTGATTAGTGTCTATTTGAAAAATCAATTCTAGATCTAAATCTGTTGGAATATTATGAATGCTTTTGGATGATGGTAGAAATCCCAAAATGTTTTCTGCAGCCGTGGACCAATCAGACTAAAGTCCCGTTTCATTTTCAGCTAATCACAGGAATGCCCTGCCCAACAAAGCTTGTGCAGTTCATGCAGTGCATCTTAAAAACTTGAGTTTGTCTGTTGTTAACAGAAATGTTGTGATATAAAAATTAGTTTCTTGTTCTTATTTTGTGGATGTTGCCAATTACAGCAGGGATGCGATTATTGTATGTTTTTTTGGAAGCTGTCACTTATTTTGTTTTGTTGATGAAATAAATGTCTGTGAAGTTATTTATCTCTGATAGTGATTTTTGAAGATTTCTCTGCCGTGATTAACATCAGACAGCTTCACTTGTCAGGCTTTTAATTCTATAACTACCAGATATATACTTAAAAGCTAGATCTTACAGATCCAAGGTTTAAATCCAGTTCATTATTTCTCACACTAGGTCTCAATACGTCTCTGCCCATCAGGAAAAGATCTATTTTTAAGCAGTGTTATTACCCAGCAGAAAGATTAGATAATTACTGCTTCTCAACATTATCCCCTGAAGCTTTTATTAGAAGCCTTGAGATGGAGACAATACAGCATCCAGTGTAGGGTTAAACATAACAGATGTAAAGAAAAATAATACTTATAATAAATTAATATAAATAAGGATGAGAAAAGTGAAATACTTTTCAATAACAAACGTATATCTGAATAGGCTTGGGTGAGAATTTCAGTCATGCAGAGGAACTTGGCTGTTTAGATCTGTCACAACATTGTGCCAAAAAATACAATATGATTACAGTATTACTTTAATTTTAGTTTGTTATAGTGTGTGTGTGTGTGTGTGTGTATATGTATATATGTATACACACACACACACACAAGTATAAAGCTACCATGGTACTGCTATCTGACACAAATAAAAATTGTTTCATATTATTAAAGTTTTTTTCATATTATAAGTTTATTATTATTACCCTAATATTATTAACCAACCCTAACAGAAGTTTTTGTAAATCATTTGAGTCTGAATTTGAGTCTGGCATAAATTACCAGAAAATAATTTGACCCAAACAATGTTCTTTGTACAAACAAACACACATATTGATCAACAGAGGGAGCATGTCACGCAGGTTTGTTTTATTACAGGCAACGTCTAATACTTTAGGACTCATGATATTTTATGTCCTTAGTGTGTTTAAGCGTGTGTGACTGTAAAGTGTTGTTTGGTTAAAATCTTGTATGACTTTTTGCCTTCCACCAATGGTCTTAAAACATCATACAGTATAAACATCAGCCCATGCTCAAAGGTAAAATGATTCATTTATAAATCATTTATAAAGTTTTTACAGAGGTTTGTTGTAGTCTTTATAATGTGTAGTGAAGAATGTTCTTGTTTTCTGTTGTTGTGGACTACAGCAGTTTTAGTGAATTGGCATGTCAGTGTGTGTAACTGGAGCCAGCAGGAATATCTGTGTTACGAAACCGTGTGTTATTATCTGTTGTTTTACATTCTCTTTAAAAGTGTGTGTGCATGAAAGAATGTGTGTCTGGCATTCAGTGTAAATGATGTCATTTCTCATGAGTACAAATGCTCAAAAATCCAACAACAATCTCTCCCCCGTCTCCTCGAATCATGTTTTGCTTTATAATAATAAGGGGTTTAAAAGTTGGGTTTAGTAAACATCATGATCTCAGTATGAAAACTGGGCGAATGAGAGAGTCTTGGATAACAGAGCTTTAGCTATGGGTGTGTGTTTTTATTTGAGTGTGGGCTCCAGTTGTGTGTGTGTGTGTGTGTGTGTGTGTGTGTGTGTATTGAGGTAGTTACGAAACGTTTTAGTTGTATATTAACAAATGAGATATAAATGGATATTCAGAAATAATAAAAACTGCTCAGTATTTCTAGTATGTTTCTGTTTAATAACGTTTTTATTCTTTTATTATAAAAAATGAAAATGACGTTTTTAAACAGCTGCTTTCATCGACAATGCTTTGTTTTCACATTTTGTTTTACAGTAACTGAACGTTTAATTAAGTTCTTTTGCGAGAGTTCCCCGCTTTTCATTGGTCCATCGCATCACCTGTATCCAATCAGCCGCATCCACGGGAAAGGTGGGCTCGTCCCCGGCCACGCCCTCCAGCAGCAGTAGCGTCTCTCAGGTCAGTGCGCGCACTCGGACAGGAAGCGGGCACACGCAGGGGTCGGGGGCGCGCTTTCCCTATTGCGGTCGAGCACGATGCGACGCTAGACGATCAGAGATTGAGCGTCACACTCAGCGCGTTACTGAATGAAGACGTGAGAAGATCGAGAGGATGTGAAGCTCTGAGGAAACTTCTGAGGAGTTCAGGTCAGTGTGTGTGGGAGAGACAGATTGTGGATTGGTGTTTAGTTTTGTGCTTTTGCTCAGTGTATGTAAATCGAAGTGTTTTTGCTGCGCAGTACAGTGTGACTGTTTTTAAGTGAGTGTTCACAGGCTCACGCTGATCACTGTTCCTGGATCTTATCACAGACACTCACACTGACTGTCTGCAAACACAAAATCTGGGATTTGTTTTTCGTGTAAACTTTAACTTAAAATTTATTTGAACGAACAAAACATTTTGTAGAAGGCAAAACAAATAACTCTGATGTGAAAAACTGAAATCCCTCAGATGTTGTATTGTTCGTAATGGACTAATGAAATGTAAGCACCGTGTGTAACATCTGCTGCTACACATGATATACATGAGCAGGTCAAAGAGTCATCACATTTGATCAGCAGATGTAACTAATACACAGTTGTTTAGTTATAAAACTTAGGTTTTCCTGAGCAAAAGAAGCAGCAGTCAGCTTCTGTGTGAGAGTACATACTAACACTTCTACATGAAGACATATGATAGACTACAACTATAGATTTGATATAATGTTTTTAGAATGGAAAAAAAAACTCATTAGTCTGACTTTCAGAGATTCAGATTTTTTTCCAGGTAAGGATAGTATGTCATCCTGTTTGCTGTGGGCGGTGTTCAAAGCATGGCAAGTATTATCATTATGAAATTAACAGTTTCGCATTGCTGGTGCCATGCTATGAACTCTGCCTCCACAGCAAACCGAACCAAACACTGCTATATCGATATACCACTATCATTTACAGTAAACTACAATAAACAAATACTTGAAAGTGATCAAATTTGATCCGTTTCAGGCGGTGAATTGATTGTGTATCATTGGTTGTAAACACTTAAATGTTGCCATGATACAGAAACATTTGTTTAAAGTGACTTACTGTGCATTCAAGGTACATTCAGAATGTAGTTTACAATGTAAAGCAAGTATGCATTGTTTAATGCAAGATAAGCTGTAAATGTTTTAGACCAGATCTGCCGTGGCAGAGCCGTTGTTCTCTGGTTTAATGATAGATCTTTGATGGAAACGCAAGTACATGGCAAGAATGCATTGCCATAAGTATGTGCAATAGCACTGCATGCTTTACTGCAATAGGTCTGCATGTGTTGTTCTAAGACTCTCTAATAACAAACACAAAGCTTTTTGTTTGTTATTAGAGCTTAACAAATGTGTGTGTGTGTGTGTGTGT
>JAZGTK010008043.1:0-18716 GCA_036877625.1 Ambastaia sidthimunki
ATACAATACAAAGGCCAAGCAGACATGCATCCATCCCTAGAGAGAGAGAGAAAGAGAGATTGGGGCCTAAACTACATTTTGTTTATATTTCTGAACAATTCATTCATGGGAAATCACAAATTAACCAACTTTCAAATTCTGGTATAATCAATATTGTCTTAAAACTATTATTGTTTAATATCATATACTGGAATTTTAGCAGGCAGCTATCAGTTATGACATGTCAATGTTTCTGTCACATTTGCAGAGATCCGTGAAGCCTTTAAGGTGTTTGACCGTGATGGGAATGGATTCATCTCAAAACAGGAGTTGGGAGTTGCCATGCGGTCTCTTGGTTACATGCCAAATGAGGTGGAGCTGGAGGTGATCAGTCAAAGGCTGGACATGGATGGTATATCAGCCTCACAATTTTCCAAAATATAATTTGTGCTTTTGGATACATAAAAATGTTTCGCCCAATCTGTTCTATTGTGATATGTTTTACATCTTGTTTTGACTACGTGTAAACACTACTATGTGAACATTATTCAAGATAATTAATCATAATTAATCAAAAAATCAATAAAAGAAATATAAAAAATAAAATAACATTAATACCAATACAAAATACCAATTATAGGGTAATTCACCAAGTGAATCAGTAAACAAAGGACTGATGTTATCTCAGAAGATTATAATCTGTCTTTACTTCTGAATAAGCAATATTAAAATTGTTAATATTAAATTGTTATATTTTGCAGGTGACGGTCAAGTTGATTTTGAAGAGTTTGTAATGCTTCTCGGACCAAAACTGTCTTCTGCTGGCATGCCTGATAGATTCCATGGAGCTGAGTTTGACTCCATATTCTGGAAGGTGTGTAATTTTTCCTTGAATTAATCCTAAATGCTTTCCCCCGTAGTTCTCAATGATTAGTTCTGTCAGGTATCAGCTCATTGTCTCATTGTTCTATGACTCCCTGTGATTACTGGTGAAAAAAGAAGATTATTCATACATTATTCACGCTCTCCAATTAACTTGCTGGCATTTGTGCCGTAGTAATAGCGCTGAATTAAAATGAATGTGGAAAACGCTGCTTCAGCCCATTATAAAGCAATATTCCCTTAAATTTGGTATTACAACCCATCTGTGCATCAGCCTCTGATCATTAATAGCTGCCATTTAAGGGAAGTTTTCATTTTGATCATTGTTCCAACTAACTGCCTTTTTATTGCATGGAATCAATTCTTCCGTTCCATTAGTGTGACATGCAGAAGCTGACCGTGGACGAACTGAAGAGACTCTTGTATGACACGTTCTGTGACCATTTGACTATGAAAGACATCGAGAACATTATCATGACAGAGGAGAGTCACTTAAACAGCCCTGAGTGCCAAGTAGATATTGACAGTAAGCGTTTACACTCTTCAACTTCAAAAACACGAATGAGAAGCAATAAAACCAACATCAGTAGCAATACAATTACAAAACAACAAGTAAATGCTAATGAAATTGTGACAAACTTAATATATTGATATGGTTCTTTGTGTTCCTGTGCCCATATGAAGTGCCTGCATTGTCACGTCAATCAAAATTGTCTGACAATTCTATTAAGCACATAAGACACATGGGCCATTATTGGAGTTGAGAGCGGCTTATTTTTAGCTGTTACTTGCTGATAGTCCTGGGGGAAGGAGCTCATAAATATGAACTTGAACTCCTTATTTTAAAATTTTATGGCAAGCTGGCAATGCATTTGCTAGTGGTATATACCTGTATTGTATCTTACTGAACACTAAACACACATTTAAGTTGAAAGTTAAGGAATGTGACATTTGTCGTTCTGAAAGAAATGTCATGTCTGTTGGGAAAAATCCAATATTGCCATAATAACACTTTTCTCTCTTTTTTCATTATTTTCCTCACAGAAAGCCCCATGCAACAAGTCAAGCACACGTGTGTGCGCAAGAGCTTGATTTGTGCCTTTGCTATTGCATTTATCATCAGCGTCATGCTCATCGCAGCCAATCAGATGCTTCGAAGAGGGATGAAGTGACCGGTTCTGCTTCAAAAACCGCAAATGACTGACAAAAGGTAAAAATGCAAAAAATGCCCACCAATTTTACAGTTTCTAATGATCCCACTTTGAAAGTAACACCAAAGGCTACCCTCTCATTTCACTATAAACTCAAGGTAAAAACAGACTGTTCTTAGCAGGCGGAAGAACAATGTCCCACAACCCCAAAACAATTTACTTTAAATGTGTCAGTGATTTTTGTGTAGAAATAAAGCAGGAGCAACACTGATTAATTATCATTGTGCTATATAATATGAAATAATATGAAATTTTATCAGCTCATGTTACCAAGCAGAAATAATATGCATCTATTATAACTTAATGTATTGTATTGTATAGTTGTAATCCACCTTATATCCATATATAAATCCCATCAGGGCCTTTGGGTGACATTGACTAAAGTTTTTTAAACTTCAACTGATCATGTACATAGTTTTCCAGACCAGTTTGACCTTGGATATTTGTTGACAGAGAATGAATAGATGGATTACATAAATTTGCCTACACCAAGTTCAAGTCACCAAAAAGTTAGGAAAAGCATTTAAAAATGAAATGCCCCAGTAATAGATAGCGATGGGAATATGATTTTGGTTACAACCCAAAGTGTTATTGAATCTCAACTGTGCAATGAGAGTTTAATTGCAAAAAAAGGATTTCTTCCAGTCTTGCCTCTCAGGATTATGTCGGATCTTTTGGTAATTTGTCTACTGGTTGTGTGTGACAAAACATTGTGAAATAGGACTGAATATTACTAACTATTCGTATTATATGTGCCAACTGAGACTAAATGTTTGTGTGTAAGTATACTGCAATATAACTGTTCCGAGTGTTAATACGTAATATGTCATATTTGCATGAAATGTTTCCCAGCATTTTGATAACATCAATGTTGTTAATGAATTATCTGTCTGTATTAATATCATCACAACTTGTGGATTTCATTGTTCTAGGATGTTGTAATCTGTATAGTACCAAATTCTTAATTTGTCCTCTGTGTCATGTAACCATCTCCCATAATCTATTTTACATTTTTCATTTTTTTGTCAGTGATTTACAGCATAATCCACAGAGAATGAAATAGTGAACATTTTCAAGAGCAAAAGAAAAGGTTTTCAGCATTGTTACTTCAAAGTTAAGCTTGACGTTTGATGTGAGTTAATGGTAACAAGCAATATTTGGCTTTTGCATACTCTGAAATGTATGCATCCGGCATATCACTGTAATTTATGCATTTGTTAGCAATCTCAGTGCCTAAATAACATGTTAGTATTGCTATTTATCTCTTTGGCCAGGATTCCAAAATTATAATGTTGCGTACTTTCTGGGTAGATAACACAAAAGTGGCAACACATAGCTAATACCAATAGGTAGTATTCATTTACTCTTAATTTAAAAACACATAACTAAGCACTAACTGTATTCAGCTAGAGTAAAATTGATCAACATGCAACCGGTTACAGTTTAATATTTCATATTCAATATTTCATACACAAATCTTAGGCACTAAGGTATTTGTTAATATTTCACAGAAAGAGAGAAAGTCAGATTACAAAAGGTATTTCTATTAGTCAACAAACTTAAGACATCCTTGACTTGTGATACAGTTCTTGCTTATAACACATTGAACAGACCAGGCAAGTAATGCTAACATGAGACGGCCTGCATGAAATATATATTAGCACTGATTAAACAATGTTTATTTGCAGTTTTATGCATTTGTAAATTTCTGACCGGGTAATGTTAAAATTAACATTTGTTCACAAAATATGCAATTAATGCTTATTTGATGACAATTTACTGTGATTTAAAGTCACAACTTACATATATACAAATAAAAGATATTGATTTCAGGACATTAGAAACATACTTTCGACCGAAGTGCAGGCATGTAATCTGTGTATTTTGTGTAAATTGTTCTTACACACTTTTAGGAATAATATAATTTAACATGGCAATATTTTTCAATCAGCATAAGAGTGAGACTAAAGATTATAGAAAATATATTTTTATTTTGTTTACCGGTATTTTTTCAATATTTCTTTAATATAAATTCATCTGATCCCACATTGAAATATAGCACATTTACTTAAAATTGTCATCTGATTACATTTAGTTACAAAATGACTGATACATGTTGACCATATTAGTTCACATAATTAATGTATTGATGTAACAGTAAAATATTAAGCTGATGTACGTACTTTTCTTTTGCATCAATGTAGACCTAGAAAAATCTAAAATCTAGGATCTGCCAAAATGTGCTATTACATTTAAATGTATAATGTGAGCAACCCAAAACGATGGTGGTTCTTCTTTGCCCTAATTGTATATGTTTTTTAACTAATTCCTCTCATGCTCATGTTTGAGAATGCAAAAGTCAATGCATGAGGCATCACTGATATTACTGATGTAAATTTAGTGATAATGATTTATCAATAAAGCATGTTGGTCCAGCTGCATTTATTCAGTCAATTTTTTACAGCATTTTACAGAAATATTATCTTTGTTTAAATTTCAGTTTAGTTCTATCTAGGAACATCTTAACAAGCCTTAAAATTCTAATACATTTTATTCTGTTCTAATACATTTCATGTGTCCTGCATTGTCTTTGGGGCTGTAAATAACTTACAAGTTTTGGTACTAGTTTTAAGTTACTAAACTCAACTAGCCCAGCACAAAGTCTCCAGAAGTGAGGCAGATATGCAAAAGCTTTTGGACAACTCATTTACATTGTCTTTGCTCTAATACAAAACCAATAGGATCTTTCATCACCAGGCCAGTAAACGTAACACATCCCAGTCAAGTGTAACATCCATCAGTGCAGACAAGATGAATTCACTGAGGCCAGTACAGAACATCTCTGGAACAAGGTATCAGGAGGAAATTGAAAAGCTTCCCTCATCTGAATTTCAATATAAGCTACTGACACAGAATGCAGACACAAAGAATAGCTCTCTCCATGTCTAACATTTAGCCTGAGAACACAGTGAAAACATGTTGACAAACTGCAAATGAAGGAACTCATTATTCTACTTTCTATTTAGAAAAATATCTTCATGCCATTTGGGAGCCCAGAAAGGGACACACAGTCCACATTAATTGCACTAGATTAAACCTGAATAAATTAACCTCCATGTCTACCGCTACACAATTTGAAACATATGAAAATATTACACCGTTACTTTAAAAAAATATATAAAAGGAGGTCTCACAAAGACAGCAACATGGTGACCGGATTTGTAACATAACAATCAGTAGTATGCATATAAAATTATTTTTATAAATTTCAGTTCAACCCCAATCGTTTTGCAGCGTCACTCTCCAACCCCCAATTGGTGGGGGGTGGAGAGACGGAGGAAGATCTGGAATAGACAGAAGATATGGAGGTATTTCAATGTTTTCAAGACACTCTTCTTCCTCCATCTTTAAAACACTGAAACAGAAGAGGAACACCGTTACGCTGCTGAACTCAAAAACATATGGGTGCATTCCTGACCACTGGAGCCTATATGCAGGTAATTATGTAAATGACGCAGCTGCAGGGAACACTATTTTAATATCTATCAGGGTGACCTCCAACAGAAGGACTCCTTTTCAATGTCAAATGTGAATTGTGAGTACTTGTAAGACACGTGAGGGGAAAATGTTATATTTTGCTCACATCAAGGTCAAAATAATTGAGGATTTTCTGGATTGCCTGAATAAAACACTTCCAGCCATTTAAAATCATCAATTCTCTATACTGTTAAATATTAAGTACCTTCCTGATTTCGGGGCAGTCTTTTTCTTCTCTCTTCTGGACAGCCATTCATCAACGCTGGGCTCAGCGGATGATCCATTTTGGTCAGGAAACTCCTTCTGTCGCCGTTCATCTGACAGGACATTGCCAAAATGTTCTCGGTTTAATAGATTGTCCACATTTTTTATAACGGCCATCAGTACTTGACATGGCTGTTCAATACATCTTTAAGTATGAATTAGATCGAATAGATTATGTACCCAAAAAAGCATCAAGAGTTAAAGGTCTAAGAAAAAGAGTTTAAACGTTATCGTCTCACCATCAATCATTTGCTCCAACATCCTCATGTGCCTCTCGGACATGTGTGAAAAACGACAGCCTGTACCAAATACACACTGCCCTGAATGATAGAAACAGTACAGTGGTTATTACACCAACCTATAGTATAAAATAAAAACCTACTGAAACAATGAAACAATGAATTAAGAAGCTATCATTTCTTGTCAAAGTTTTACCTGTCTGGAGAAACTTTCTGCACGGTTCCTTCATCCGCTCTTCATTTAAAATTGTGGCGGCGTCTGAAAAACAAATGTAAAAGACGTGATATTTTGTCTAAACCAATTGTTGTGTACTCTCATATTTCTGCATGCAAATTCTCTGTAAGTACCTCTGAAGTTATCAAACCAGACTTTCTTCATCCGGTGGTGCTGGACCCCGTTCAGATGCTTCCTTCTGTTGTGCAGGTTGTCCTGAAAGCTGCGATCGCAATAGTCGCAGTAATACCTCTTCCCCATTGTTCCCTAAGGTGTGATCTACCGTGTGATTTAAACTTAAACGAAAAGGATAAAAGAATAAAACAAGTATAACACGTCTTTGAGTTGGCACACGTTTAGCAACACAGTCATCAATATGGCGATGAAAACATTGACGGCGCAGACGCAGACTTAAGCGAAGAGCGCCCCCCGGTGGATGAATACCTCGTCTTAACCACGGACATATCAATTTTTATTAAATCCCACAAGAAAAGTCCTAATATCTGGATTTTGATCGAGCCATTTGGAATTTACATTATATATATAAACCACAAATAAAGGTGAATGTATACTGTACATGTCACTAAATAAAGTGACTCCCACTCAGTGACTCCCACTAAATAAAGTGGGAACTCCCACTCAGCAGGTGGCAGTCGTGCTCACGTTTCCCACCAGTATCACACCTTTCACATTAAATATGCGGTTCTGAATCGGTATACTTAAATAGCTCATGTGGTGGTGTAATACCAGACTTTCGCTATCTACTCGTCCATCTTTAAATGTATTTTTCAATGTGTTGGCCTTGACGCCGACTGAATTTTCCCTCCAGACCGCTTCCACTTCCACTGCGCTCCCTGCTCCAGGCAGACAGGACTGCCGATCGGTGACACTGTGGCCCCGATGGCCAGGAACACGCTGTCGTCTCGCTTTAGAAAGGTGGATATTGATGAATTCGACGAAAATAAATTCGTAGACGATCACGACGAGGCAGCCGATCAGCAAGGACCCGATGCGACGGAGGTCGACAACCTCATCAGGCAATATCCTTCAATATGAGAGCGAGTGGGAATGTTATTGGGGACTTGGGCATAACCAATAGGCTACTAAAACATGACATAATTCATTTTTTACGTGATTTGTAACAGTTTGTTGTTTTTGTTTTGTTTTTAAGGCTGTTATGACATTTTGCTATAGTTTACCCAATACTTTCCCGGAGCAAAGTTAACTGTATAATGTTAATTAAATGAATTTGCATTCAACGCTCGTTGCATATAAAAACCTGTTGCAGAAGATGGTTGTAGGGGGCGAAATGTGTTTCATCTTGACATTCAAGATACAACATTTTGTCACAGTTTTTTAGTTAGGTTAGGTATGCACAATAATCTTCACTGTCACGGGCATGTAAAGGAAACACACATATGCATTGTATCATCTTAATAAACCTGTTAAGGAGGGTTGGGCATCCACATACTTATGGAATTCTCGTTTTCCTTGTTTATGTCTGTACAAAGTTCACAATAGTGTTATATGTGCGATCATTGCATTAGTTTAGATTTCCATCTCCATGGTGCTTTCTTTTTGGCATTGGAAAAAAGCATCTGCTAAATGAATGCATGTAAATTTAAAATGCTTACTGTACTGGTAGGCTGTTTTTTCCCCCTTATTTGCTGTCTAATTGGCCCTAGCAGGATGTGAAATAAAAACTTTGACTTCCATATTAGATGCTGGTTAACTCGAGACTTGTTACCCCATTGTGCCCAGAGACCTCTGATTTGCATTGGGCTTTATGCTTCCTCTCTGCTAAGCCAGCTACCTGGTTTAGTTAGTTCCTGCTGATGGTATTTTGAGTTGATTTGATGTAGCAGCCAATGGCCATCACATCCTAAGTCAAAGTCAAATCTCTTTATGATAAGAATAATTTATGCAAATACTAAAAACTACACGCAGCATGTCTGTTGTTCACCTTACAAGCAGCATGTCTTACACGCAGTGTCTTTTGTATGTTTGGCTGAATCTTTTATTTTTTATCACTCAGAGGGGAAAACCCATAGTAATGCATAATCACTGTTTAACTGATTGAGTTTTGGTTTGTTTGGTTTGGTGGGCACCAGTATTTGACTTATTTGTCAGTGCAAGGAATTATAAAGTGCCTCCCTTAGAAAACAAGAGGCTCCACTAGGGCCAGTTGGTTGTAGTTTTGTTTGTTGATGATATTTTAATTGTACACCTGAGTACATGCCTTTGCCACAGTTATGAAGTAAATGTATGTATGTATGAATATTATATAAGTGTCTTTTCTTCGTACAGGAAATGACGTAAAGTGTGTGATTGATTCATGTTTACATTTTGGTGCCACCATCTATTTTAATATGTACTGCTCTGTATACATTGTCCAAGCTGGACAGCTCATTTAACTCTTTTTATTCTCATATATGGTCTTCTTCAGACTTGTTGTATCAAGACATGTTTAATGCATTGTCAGTGATATTGTAAATGTGATGGTATCTCTTACAAGTTTATTTAATACATGGACTTCCTTGTAAAACTTTTGAAAGATAAACTTAAGTTCCTTTTAAAGTTCCTTCCACTAAAGCATTTTTTCATTAATGTCTCTCTCTAGTGAGAGATTTACTTTCTGAAAACAAGAAGTTCAAAGAGAGAAATTATCTGTAAATTAGAAGTGAGAAAATTATCTGAAATTATCTATGAAATTAACTGTAATTTTAACAATCTTGTATTACTTTGAGAAAACAAATAAGATATTGGACAGTTTAGCCCAAGTGTAAGTGGAACATCTCAACATAGCATGAAAAAGGACAACCAGGAACAATAAGTTAAAAATACTCTGGAACACAAGGACAAGTGTTCAGAATATGGGTGGCTGGAGACTGTTTTCTCTGTTTTGCTGTAGGTCACAGCTTTGGAAATTGTAATATTTAGGACTTGGTATTAAAGTTATTCTTCTAATAATCTAATTAGGAGGGTTGCATTAAACCAGGGATAGGTATGTCTTTTCCTACTGCCTTTTTATAGTAATTTATTCAGATATTCAAAGTATTTGAGAATACTACAGCAAGCAACTGCAACACAGAACTATCAATCATCTTGGCACCTGGGAACTTTGTCTTGTCTTAGAGAATATTAAGTTATGGAACATATCTTTGTGTATGAGGTATGAAAAGTGGTATATCTTGTTCATAAGTCTAGGAGCTGATAGTTTCTTAACCTAATATGCACAGGGGACATGATGGCAGCCCTTCACCTTGCTCTTAGGAACCCTCCAATCAACAGCAAGAACCCAGCAATAAAGGTATACTTTCAATAATAATTTACTTCTAGAATAAAGAAATAAATAGAGCAGAGACTGCATGATTGCTTAAAGTACTTCATCTCTGTCTTTCAGGAAAGAGCTCAGACTGTGGTGCTGAAGGTGCTGACATCATTTAGGGGCAGTGATATAGAGTCCGCTGTTAAATCTCTCGACAAGAATGGAGTCGATCTTCTCATGAAGTACATTTACAAGGGTTTTGAGAAGCCAACAGAAAACAGCAGTGCCATATTGCTGCAGTGGCATGAAAAGGTAAGGCCACATACCAAATATAAAAGGCTATATATATATATGTGTGTGTTTAGGGATTTGTAGTTTGTGAACCCAAATGTGAACCCATGATTATTTTTAATGTTTAAAATATGGATAATGAAACAAACAGGTAAAAATGAATAATAATAATAATGTAATTATAATGTGGGGAAAAAACTCACATTATTTCTGTCTTTTGTAACAGGCTTTTGCTGTAGGAGGACTAGGATCTATTGTTAGAGTTATGACAGCCAGGAAGACTGTATGACAACCTGACCAGACCTGGAAACAGAGCCACTAAGAGACACCAAGGACTTAAGGCAGGCTGGCCTGTTACTTACAGGAAAGAAGAGAACAACATTTTTAATGCTACTGTGTCTTGATAAAGATAAAAAAAGAAGCACTCATTTCAAACTGAAAAAAAATTCTAAAGCTAAATAACTTTTATATGCCAAAATATCATAATTCATATGATATACCAGCATCAAAAGATCTCAGTCAGATGTGGTTTTTATGTAAACAGTGATTAAGCCAGAACATACTGTGGAAAACGAAATGTTCCCAATGTAAATGCTTTGAGTTACATGGTGAATACAGGATTCTCAACATTTATGATTCAATGAGTTTAAGCAGCAAAAGTGAGTTAGTCCACATTAGATTGATGTCTCTGATTTGAAGTGTTTTCTGTGCTATCTCAGACCAGATTAGATTTAATCAATGTTTTATTTTAATTTACATCTATGGTCCCAAACTCTTCTGATTGTGCAGAGATTTAATCATGGGGACAGTGATGTAAACCAAAGTGGTAGAGTGGGGATCATTGTAAAGTGCCTGCTACAATAAAGTAAACAGATCTCCATCATGGTGCTGTTTTTTCCAGTGTTTGATTCTGGTCTGATTTGATCTGTATGTCATTTATGCAGAATATGAAGAATATGGCATGACCGAACCTGACCTGTAGTAATGTGGTGATACTGTACTAGTGATACTGTACTGTACTGTACCTGTTTGACAGCTCTGTGTGGATGGTGACCTACAGAAGCAGGAAGTTCAGGTTAATTAAGATAACATGTCAGGAAACATGTTATCTTTGTTTTCAAAGAGTTCTGGAGGATGTGCCACTGATACCATGTATCATGGGAAAACCGCTACCCCTGGGACACCGTTCAAGAGACACAGTGCTGTAATCTCACGGTGGGGTGAAACAAAGACCAGAAGCCATATTTATCTGCAGTGATAGCAGTAAATGTCAAACTCGTTTCTCATGCAATTTATACATCTTTATAGCTGAGGTTATGATTAAAAGTTTGATGTAAAACTAGTTTTTACTCATGGAATTTTAAGGCTTAGCTTTTTTTCTTATTGCCTTTGTTATATGACCATCAGGGCTAAATTTTTCACAAAAAGAGGGTCCCCATATGGCAGAAAAGCACACTACAAGTTAGGCAAAACAGTCATAAACTTTTTAATGTTCTTAAATAGCATTCTTAAAAACAAAAAGCTTGCATGTTTTGGTATCATTACTTTTTCATTGTTCATTTTTTTTTGCATTTAACAACAAACATCAAATATAATTTGGCAACAGATAAGACAAAACATTTAAGTGGTTAAAAACACGACAACTGGACAATGCAAGTATGTTCAACTAGCAACTCTAGAACCCCTTAACTTATAAAGAAAGAGTATTCTGACCATTATATCATGTTTGAAAATGTTCCCTCCCACAACAGTAGGAACTGGTAGAAATCGCCAATACTACACCTTAGATCTGGCCCCACAAACCATGATTACAAAATAAAACAAATACACAAATTTATATTTTTTTCTGTTACTGCACAACATGGCCATTAAAGCATTTTTGTGGCATTAAAATAAAAGAAATATCAACATCTAATGCCTCGTTTTCTAATTAACTTTCGACATGTCACAATGGCTCCGTTCACTGTTTACTTGGTAAGAAAACAATTTGATACAATTATTTCCCATATCAAAAACGGGTGTTGCAATTTTTTTAGTCAAATCTACAATTGGTACATTTTTGTTGTTGCACATGCGAAAGTGCTTATAATCTGTATTTATCCCTGTGCTCTTAGTTTAAAGGAGTGCTGTGCATAGCACTATACACTTACAGGGCTAATTTATAGAATGTTGGAAAGTTAAGACATTAAATCCTACTTATAGCACAGTTTATAAAACACAAATAAAACAAGGCAAAAACATTCAAAGGTCAAGACTATGCAAAGAGGAAACAGTGACATTTACCATCTGTTTCACTGCTCGTCTTTATGAACCCTCTTGCGTTTGACAAACTAAAACGGCATAATATAAACAGCTAGGCCACAAAACGATTGTGACTGTGAGAGTGTAGACAACAGGTTTGTCTGTATAATTTGGGCAGTGGAAATTCCATGTGAGGGTTGATTCAGTCTGGCAGTGATTTGTTCAGCAAACATTAGCAAACTACTCTCTTTTTCTAAAATACATTATTCAAAAAATACATTAGTGGAAGCAGCTATATCTCCATCACAAACAAACACGTTTTGGACAAACCTTGCAGAACATGCAAAAATATAAATGTGATTTAATGACAAGGGTTGAGTTGCTGATTTAAAGACGAGAGATGAGAAAACCCTAGAATAGTTTACAGGACCTTGTGCTCTCCACATGCAAGAATCTTTTGGATCCATTTGACTGGCCGTGATCAAACTTACAGCTTGGGGGGAAAGAGTTGGTAAATCGTAACAACAGTGATTATTCAAGCCTGAATGTGTGCCATTTTTTAAAATATAGACAGAGTAAGCTATTTGCCACACTCAAAGTGTCAGAATGGATCAGACATGCCTCTTGCCATTAGCACAATAAATAACATCGGATTCAAACTTAAATAGTGCAAGTAAAGTGCAAGACTATTATTGTAACCATTATCGTCGTTAATTATCAATATCATTGTGACGCAATGAAACAAACGGAACACTGATCACTTGACTGATGAAGTTTCCTTGACGCTGATGGATTGGAGCTCTTTTGCCAGCGATCGTTGGAATGTCACCTGACTGCACTTATGTGAAGTAGCGGCGGGGTTGGGCTGAAGTGCACAGATGAGACAGTGGCATGGTCCATTCACAAATTAGACACAAGAACACTGCCCCTGTCACATGCAGGGGGTCATCTTTTCACAGATCTGTCACGACAAACAACCCAGACAGACACACTTCTGTGCATCACATTAACTTCTTATAGAACTATACATATATATAGATATATACACACAAAATTGATCTATATACAGGAATATTAGCCAGTACATCTCGTTGACATTATAAAAGAGAACTCTGTTGGCTATTGGTGTCCACTGCACCCATGGAATAAGACAGTAGGTTATTACATCAGCTGTATGTATGTAAGTATGGGCTTACCACACTACTGAGGCATGCTAAAAAGAATCTTTTTAAGAAACAGTTGATGAAACAGAGATCCTGCTTGTGACACCGCAATTATTTGAGAATCAGTTAGCAGATGACGAAAATAACCCAAGAGGCACAGCGCAGTGGACATCCTTCAAAAGGCCAGGCTAAAGTCCACAAAAATGTGTCTAAGACGGCAAAACTAACAAATAAAAGAACAAGAACAAACAGAAAAGGCAAGACGTATAAAAAAACATCAGAACATGGGAGCGAAAACAAAAATGCAAACATGCAGCACGCTCCCTATGGAAAAGTCGTGTAAACATTGCAAAGACAAAGTGTTGAGAAGGAAAAACAATCTTCCTTCTTCAAAATGTGTTGTGCCTTAGGCTCATCTTAAGACGTCTGAAAGAATCTCCCTGGAATTACACCAATTAACATAAAAAAGTTTCTGTTTCTTTTTTCTCAATCTATAATCGCCCACAATTCACCTTGTTATCTTGTGCTCTCTAATGACCTTCAGAAACTCAACAGGTCTGAACGTCCGTATGCCTGCACTTATACAGTACATGCATGTATTAAATTAACGTGTTCTCCTGTATGTCGGGAGCAACACTTGCATCTGGGTGTGCGTATATCCTTAAAATCTAAAAATATATGTGACCATGACAAACTGTAAATATCTGCACACAAGGATGAAACATTTTCTTGAATAGTTATTAAACTATTTTGATCTAAATGTTCAGAGATTAGGTTAAACACCCAGTTTATTCAGAAGAAACTACCTAAAGTACGACTTGTGTGTGCGTGTAAGGGCATGAGCGTGTGTATGTGCGTACGCTGGCATGTTGCCACCGTGTGGTCAATAGTTATCCAGCATGGCATCAGAGAAAAGGTTCTGCACGTCCAACATGGCTGCCAACTCCAGCACATGTTTCTGTAGAAGGCTGCTCTCCACCATCTCCTGTCTGGGCAGTGGGGGGTACGATTCTGGAAAACTTCTCACTTCCTGCAAGGCACACAGAAATAGCTCCCTCATCCAACGTCCAAGGACAGCAACAATAAATACACTCAAAAAACACCTCAGATTGCTATATCTGGGATTCATCTTTTCAATTGCGTTAAACCAATAAAATATATTATCTGACAGGTTTAGGCCCTTAAAGTGTCAGGACATTCAAACTCAAAAATCTTTTTGTGAATGATTTGATTTGGTTCTTGGTTTTGCAAAATGGGTTGCAAATTTTACGCTGGACGTCTTGCAAAAGTTATCAAGGATGCGTTCCCCGACAGAGAATGTGTTCTTGCATTCAAAGAGACTATACTGTACAGAGCACAAAAGAATGGTGGGAATGCAGCGTTTTTGAGATGCCACTATTTTCAGAACTATTTGAACTATTTTTAACTCAACACAGCTCTAATAACATAGGACACTGAAAAAGCATTATTCGCATTTAAGATTGTTTCAACCAAAACAAACCACACCTGCATTCTATTTCTGTCTGTATATTCTGTCTTAAGTTTCAGACGGTTGCTTTAAAAATGTTTCCTTATTGAGTCAGATTTGTAATACTATTTGTTCTGTAATACTGTTATTCTTTAATCATTATTAACCAAATGGTGTTTATTACATTAAAATGTATCATTTTCATTCTGATCGGTCTCACCCGGAAGAGCTTGTGTAGTCTTAGCGTGGCACAGCAGAACACAAAGCGGATCATTAGCAGACGCAGAAACTCATCTCCATAAAACTGCAGATAGGCTTGATCTGAAACGCAGCCAACAAGCTGTTCAGGACTGAGTTATTCATCAGTCAATGATAAACGTTTAATGTACAAAACCTCACAAAAGCATTTAAAAAATAAAAGCCAAGTCACGCACTGGCATTACCTATGACTCGCGAACTGGTGATCATCTGGCCGATGTCATGGAAAACCTTCCTCAGGAGTTCCTGGGCCTTTTCCCACAATCCATGGCGCATGCTGGTCAGTCCACAGATAGACAGGAAGCCCATGAGGGGGTTGTAGAGGAAGAGAGTAAACAAACTCCCACGCTGAGACTGGTCTGTGAGTTATTAATAATATGAATTATGATAATAAATTGTAAATAATACAATTAGTAAAAATTGTACAAATATGATAATAGATTAATTAAATTTAAGTCATGGGAGGCAGTTGTAGTGTAAATCACTGTAACATACGGACTCAAGTGTCTTATTGCTTTTATTAAATGTTTTTTTTTGCATCTTATAATGATTTTGAATGCGGATATCCAATAAGAATTTAAAGTCAAAGTGTGCCAAACCAACAGGGAATAAAACAGGAGACCTTGCATGCTCTTTGGATATACTGTCGGAGAGAGCAGGCATACAATTGGCTGGCCAAACAGATTGGAAAAATTCTGTGGAAAGAAACCAGGACATTGATGCTAAGAGACAAATAATACACTGTATTATACATTACATTCACTGTACTAGTACACAATTTTTAAATGAATGGTTAACGTTTTACAAATGTACACAAGGGGGCGCTCCATTACAGAACTAAGCATCTAACTAAAAAAATCAGTTGAGGTACAAAAACTTTAAATAGAGGTGACCAAATTAGTCTTTGAGAAAAGACAATAAACGTAACAGTGCTGTTTTTAACTCCTTTTTCAAGTAATCTCCCTGCTGACGATGCTTATGGAGCCAGATCATCTTATTTATAAAACAACCACATGGCAGCTGGTGAATAATGGATGGCCTTATGATGTCACGGAATGGTGCAGTGATGAAAGAAATGTGACCATGTGACAGAGAAAGAGAGAGGCAGTGGATGTCTACACTCACTTTATAAGCTGTGCTGTTGGATGAGTCTACAATGATAAACAGAGGTTTCCTGGTAAAGGGGAACAGGTCTCCTGGGTGGAGGCTGAAAAACACACATTTGCACATACATACGTCACAAGCATCCTAAAGGTGCAGTAAGCGATTTCTGAAAACCGCTGTTGAAAACCAACAAACCGCCAATTTTGTAAATATTTGTTACATGTCTGTTCTGTGTGTGTTGAAAAAAATATTTTGTTTGTACTAAAGGCTGTTACGGTAGAAGATTTATTACACGGTTATCATGGCCAAAAGACTTCATGGTAATGGCATTGTTCCGGTATCCATTGAGTAAATTATTCATAATTTTACGGTTGATACAGTAGTAAGTACATGTAACAAAAACACCATAAAATAAAGTGTTACCCAACACTCAAAAACGCTTACTGCACTTAAATGCTGAAACACAGGCTAAATGCATGTTATTTTCTATGTAGGCTACTACAGAGTGGATGACAGTGAAATATGAAGTGTGGGTTCACCAGTGCATCTCTTTTTGTGCCTGGTTTCTCTTCTGCACCATCTCACCATTCACCACATCTCGGTTAGTATTGGTCAGGACACCTCCAAAGTCATACGGTCCTGTAATTACATACAAGTGAAGCATCATGGGAAATGTTTTCTGTGTGTATTAAGCTCGGCAATATTGTATGAATGCAGAGACATGAATGGAGAGTGTACATGAGAGACTTTGCTTTACATGGTCATAAGATTTGAAAGAACTTCGTACAGACAGGCTTGGTAAACGTTTTACACCGGTCTCATGCTAACAAATATAAAGTTAATATAAAGATATAAAGATATAAAGAGTTCTGGTTATAGTTTATGTTTCCCATACACTTCCCTTGCAAGTGCATTACTGTATATGTTTTGTCACGTTTTGTCCCTGAACTGAGGGATAAAACACATTTCTAAGGTTTTCACAGGTACTGTTGCTGAAGGTCAGGTCATATTTAAGCCACATGTTTTCTTAAACAGGACCTGATTTTCACAGCTGTGATGTAATCGTCATGTAAAAAAAGACAAAACAAAAAAATATACAGGACGAGAACTACAATAAACAGAAGTACAGAGGGATCTTCAAGAGACGAACCTGTGAGGGCAGTTTTACAGAAAGGAAATTACATGAACGAAATGAAGCCTGTGACAGGAGCATTTGTTATCTACTGCGTTGTTTTTATCAAACATGTAGAGTGCAAGGCATTTTTTTCCATTTCAGCCAGCGATGTCAGATGGAGCAAAACATCTGAAACAGATCAGGGCACCTTCACAGTCTGAGCGTCCAGCAGGGAAAACTCCAGTGGCAGAGAGATACATCAGCAGCACGCTATTGGCTGGCAGCTCCTATCAATAAATGAATCAGTGAAAGAAAATAAAAGCCCCGATGAGCAGAACAGAAAAATCCATCCATTGAATCAGCTAATTAAATCAGATGATTCACAATATTACAAAAGCAAAAGCTGTGTCAAACAGAGCTTAATTATTACGTTCAGTGACATGCTAAGTGTTACGCAGCCGGAACGTCTCAATAACGGCCTCAACAGTAATAATACATTTCAAGCAACATTAAAGAAACAACATTTAAAGCAGTGTTCATCTTTGAACCACACACATTGAGGATTTTGGTCCCAGGGGGCACAGGTTCGAGGGGGTACTTGGAAAGATTGTAATTTTACTTTGTTAAAACCTTCAGGCTTTGTTACCTGTACGACATATATTGCATTTTATTTTAACTTAAATTAATTCACTATTAGGTCTTTCTCAGAAAAAAAATCTTCTGAGTGACTTATCTTATGACGGCCACCAGTACGGTCATAACAAAGTTGTCAGTATAATGTCAGTATAGTGCTCAGGAATGTTAGTCCCACCCACAATATTAACTGTTTTTAGTTTAAAAGTGAAAAACTAAAAACAGTTAAAAGTTAAAATACACACATTTCTGGTTTGGTGTTGATGGGGTACTTTGGGATCTTTGACAGGGTTGTGGAGATATACAGTAGAAGTCAAAAAAAGATTTGAAAACAATGGAATAGCTGAAGACAGAAGATGGTTATAGAAGCAAACAAAAACTCTTTGACAATTATTTGCCAACATTTACTAAAAAAAACAAGAAGCAAGATGGGAAAGAAGCTAAAAATAGGTGTGTCTTAGAGCTAAAAATGAAATGCTCTGTAGCAAACGCGCGGCGCTCTGAGTCATGTGCGTGTGGGTTTTCCTCACACTCATGAGGTGCTACGCTCCATCAGAGCAACAGGCAGAGAAGATAGTAACACGTTAACACCTCTGCCGCATGCCATGCACACACAGAAATGAGTTGTCAGTCAGAACATAACATAGTACAAAACAGTTTTTGTAAGGTGTCTGTGCCCCTCAATTTCAATTATCTTGAGGCCATGAATCTTAATGACTGCCTAAAATTACTTGACGAGATCTCTCCTGTGTTGTTTATATTTCATTTAAAATAACCAATTAGCTTTAGTTACATCACAGCCATAAATCGACTTGCTAGTTGACAGCAGGTTGTATTGGGGGTGGGACAT
>JAZGTK010008044.1:8499-18714 GCA_036877625.1 Ambastaia sidthimunki
ACTTTGGACTTTTTTCCTGTCATAATTATTAGCATCAGCAGACTCTCTCCCTCAATGCGCTTTGGTGTAGCGCGAGGCACGAGATCGCGTTGATCTCTCGTTGTTTTGATGTCATACACTGGCTTTGATGTCATACACTGACTGCGCTGCCCCTGATTGCGCAATTTCACGTGATTTTTGCGACTAACCGACTAATGAAATTGTATTCGACCAAGCCTTCTTCATATCGACTAACGGTTAGTCGACTATTTGGGGGCAGCCCTATTGACAGCATTGCATTTTCGTTCACACAGAACATGCTACATTCATAACAATAAGATTCCTAAATGGGGTATATCTCCAAAGCTGTAAGTACTTGCTTTTAACTTAAAAAATTTATGAAATTCTGCCACATTTTTTTGAGACGTTAAGATATATACAGTTTGCACTTTGCTGAAAACTTTAATGACATTCATTAATTTCATAAGTGAAAAATTGGTTATATTTGTGTTTTTATATATCAGACAGTTACACAAGTCTGTAATAAAAATTATGTAATGTTTTATTTCCTTTTTCCGCTTTTATATGCAACAAACTTCCAAATGCTATTGTACATTTTAGAAATATAGTCACAACATAAAGCTACCAGTCCAAGATTTCTTCTATTGCATCCAAACTTCATCAGGTTTGTCCTCCACCTTCACACAGTTCTCAGAATTGCTGCTCTCAGCATTGCTACCCATCTCACAAGTGTGGATGTTTACTTTGCCTGTGTACAAATTAGTTGTCAATATGTGCTTAGGCGTTAGAGCTGTATGAACATGTTTGTGACGGGTATAGCTGCCAACTACAGCACACAATCATATAATTGTAATTGGAAGATATACATACATAACAGCTATCAAAATGGCAGATAATTTTTTATGATGGAAACGGACATCATGAGGTGCTTCCATACTGCTCTCCGAAGTATGAGCCAAGAAATCAGAGAATAAAACTATTTTTAATTATGAAAAGTTATGAGGATAAACATGAGTAAACCTTTGAAGTTGCTAGGGTGGTTTAAATGGTTGCTAGGGTGTGACCAAACAGTTTTCATAGATATAATTAAAGAGGACTTGCCAGTGTGAGTCAAAAAAGGCCACATGCTTATTCTGATGTCTCTCACCTCTTTCAGTGAGGCGGTTGCTTGGATACTTTAACTTGGTGCCAAGACATGGCTATTAAGTTGAAATATCACCATTTGTTGCTGCTTGCTTGCTACCCCCAAGACTCAACATTCTGACCAAGTGTTATGACATTAGCCCAATGTTAAGCCTGTTGGAGTTTTTTCAACTGAAGTCAATGGGACGGTTGCTAGGGTAGTGTAACTGGTTGCTAGGGCTTGGCTGTGAATTTGCTGTGGCTTGCTAAGCCAAGCGATATGAGCCTGCACCCAAGTCTCTATGACATTCTAATGCATAGCATTATCACAAAATTTAGACCCATGTTAGGTATGGAATTTTTTACCCACTTTTCCCAGACGGACAAACATTGTATACCCGGAGTCATAGCACAGCTTTCCTCAATAAGCTGGTCAATTTGACCCGAACCCTCATTCATGAGTCTACAACAAACAGTGCAGGATGAGTTACAAGCCAAAGTTTTGTCCAGAAAAAGTAGAATGCAAGACAGTAATAGTGATTCTTTGCTCCACAAGCAACACTAATAATCACATGTCATAATAATAAATATAGCTGCAAGCAGCAATTACAGAACCAAGCCCACTAGGGGCACAAAGGTAAATATTCGTGGACATTACTGATAAGGAGTTTGGAAAAATAGCCATAAAAAACATAAGTAAAACCGCTTACATTAATACAAAAGTTCAGATTTAAAGTGCCCCTGTTAGCAAATTATTATGAGACAGTCAGGATGTGGTCACAATGAAGTGTGCAAAGTTTTGTCAATACAGCAAAGCGTTGTTGAAACACAGCTTCCTTTTTCGCATCTTGCCATCTGATAATTTAATACATTAATCAGGAACCATTTGATTGATCAAAAACCCTATAATAACATTTTGTCAGGAGTGTCCCTAGATGATGCACAGAAAATTTTGTGCAAATTGGACATATGGCCTAAGAATTCAGAAAGTAGAAAAAACAGCAAGGACAGGAAGTACAGTCAACGATGACAAATAGTTGGTTTATAGAAGTTTATAGAAAAAAAAGTTTTTTTTCAAGTTTATAGAAAAAAATAAGTCACAATAAGGAAACCTAATCAAAAGTTGTAAGTTGTTTAATAAATGTTATTATAACTAGGGGGCAGGTTTTCCAAACTTTGTAGTTAGTTATACAATAGGGTTGTGCCAGCTAGCCATATCGACGACAGCTAATAATATACGACGATAATATTTAAAATTATTATTAGGCAATTATTATTATCTAATTACAATTCATTGGCCCTTTCATAGTTTCATCATCAACTGACATCATAGCGAAAACTTCACCCACCAGACTGACGCGCAGCTGAAGAATATTAAAAAAAATCATTGTGTTGCAGTAGAGCGGCTGCTTTCGGATCGCTGTGAGAGTTGTAGTCCACAGCGAAGTGCAGTGTGGGTAATGTAGTGCGGGGCATGTACGAGTGTGTGCGCTCTCCCTGTGCGTCTCCCTACACAAAGGTTGTAGACTGTTTTAAGTTTACTCCACCCGGGCACTGTTGGCACTGTAAACTGGATAACAAGAACCACTAAAGAATGATATGCACAGATGCACTGGTAACTTTGTCCGCTCATCATTTTGCATGAACACGAGTTGACGAGCTGTTACGCTGCCTCCGAGAGAGTGGAGAAAGTAACAATAATGTTAATATTCTTAGTTCCCAACATTATTATAGAAAATTATGTTTTAAAATCAAATTTTCATTATGATATAGTTAATTGTATTATTGTTGTCGTTTACACAAAAACGAAACGAAAATAATGCAATTTTGCCGTTTTTTAACATGGCTAAAATAACAGCTGTACAAGAATCTTTTATAACACGCAGGCTTGACATAATTTGTGATTGAAAAAAATTAACTTTTAAAGTAGCTTGTTTTCAAAGAGGGGTGATTCTCTTTTTAAAAAATCGTCATATGCATCCCTTGCAAGACGCAAATGTAGGATGTATGCAAAATAATGCATAATAATCAGTCAGCTATGAAAATGAACAGCAGGTTTATTTCAAACTTGTCTAAAACAAAATATTTAACAAATTAAAGTGGCTATGTCTTAGCGACAAGTTCAACAAACACGTTTCAATAAGTGAAAAGCAAACAGCCTAATAATAAGAAGAATTAAATAATCAAGAACTAAAATAATGCACTCTTTGTTACATTGCTTACAGATTTAAAACAATATGACTGTTTTCGATGCTAAAGGTCTGCTTCTATCTACAGATTGTTTGCCAAAAAAAAACAAGCTGGTTAACTTTTTCTGGTTTGAGTACTTTGATCTTTGCTAATCGCGCCTTCTTTTGGCGCTAACTTAGCACCCTTAGCAGTAATAATTGTTAATATTTAAATAAAAATGTAAATTAAAAAGAAAAAAAAATATTTAGACGTAAAAAAAAGTAAATAAATTATGATATAAATAAGCAAACAAATACATAAATAAGCAAACAATTGCCCCGCCCCGACATCCCGCCCCTCGATACTATCATGTATCGCCGATCTGACAGGCTGATGATAGGACGATATGACCATGGGCACTATCGCGCAAGCCTATTTTACAATTATATTCCTGGTTATACATCTGACAAGGAAAAAAGATTGCACGACACTATTATAAACTAAGATTAGGTCATCACAGACTGACGACAGGACAATCTGACTAGGGAGAAGGTCACTAGTGGTCGTAAGCTACGGCTGGGCCATTTATGATGCTATTTATGACTTTTATCATACTAAAACAAAAAGTTTGACTGGCCTTTTGCAATAAGTTCTTGATTAATACCTTGTGTTTGGCTGCAGCAGTGCAGACTTTGTAGAAGGCCACAGTGAGGGCACAAAGGGGTGCTTGCAAGCACACTTTTGAGCACTTAAATGACTAATGGTAAATTCTACACACTTGTAGATTTGGCAAACCATGTGCAATTTTAGGCCAGTGTCCTTGGACAGTGGCCTTGTGTGTGGTATACCGCTTTAATTGGTGCCCCGTGTAAACATCACTCACAGACTAAAATAAGAAATAAAACTGAATACTACTATGGAAAGTCAATGTATATTCTAATTATCTATATATGTAAAAAAGTTTTAAAAATGTATGGTACAGGTGTGCAATAATGGCGTAATTGTTTTTAAAGGTTTTACAAATTCACTACATGCTGTGTACTACTGCAAGGTGCACACAGATGCAGAGTGTAGCATAGAGTGACAGATTGTGGAATTGGCAAAAGTTAAAATGAGCGAAGAAACTCCATGAGAAAACACCAGCAACCTCACAATTCACGCAAGAAAAATATTTCTAGAAGTGAATCGTCATGAAGATGGTTTGGTTTTAAAAGATCAGTTGTTAGTCAGAAGACTAAGAAAGTGCTAAAAAGTGGTTGCAGTCAAAAGCAGCTTGATGACTAATCTCTTTTACCATATCTGAATTTCCCACAGCACTGAATAAGGATTATGAAAAGCTTCGGGAGTCAGCTGAACACGAACTGAACTGTAGCAGAAAAGGTCAAATAAAAACAACCCGTGCAACAAATTTTAGACAAATCGCTTAGCAAGAAGGTTAAATATGCAGATAAAGCAACAGATGGCAAGATACAACAAACGCTGCTACCAATTACATTGCCAGACATGATACCTGTTGGTTTTACAGCTTTTAAATATGTTAGACCCAAGATACACACTGCCTGGGCAAAAATACTTCAGTGAAACAGCGCTGCCTAAATTGTACAAGTCATATTGCTAAACTCTTGCAAATGAGGTGCAGAAGTTTTTGCATTTTGCAGATTTGTGGTCAACCAGAACGTCAGAATCATACCTCTCCCTGACAGCACATTTTATTGATGAAACCTGGCAACTCTGAAGCTACTGTCTGCAGACATCTTACTTTGCAGATGACCACACTGGTGACATTATTGCTTAAGGTCTAAAAGCTGCACTGGCATCATGGTTGTTGCTTGAAGACCACATGGCTTGCATGACAGCAGACAGTGGGTCTAATGCTGTCAGTGCATTACGGAATAACAACTGGCAGCAGCTTCCTTGTTTTGGCCACAGGCCTCATATTGCCATTAAGCAATTTTGCTGCTTCTGTGAGATGAAGTTTAAGTGAAATAGACTGTGTATTTGTTGGGAATTGATGTTCAAAAATACAAAAAAGAATTACATAGCAAGCAAAGCTGTTATAAAACAGTAATATATTAAAATGACAGCAATAAAATAATATACAATATATAAATAAACTAATTCTAAACTATATTTAGAATTTTTACATAAAGAAGAGTGTGTGTGTGTGATTTGAGGTAACAAATTCTTACCCTGGGTTGCCAGTTCTCATATTGTTTCTGTAAGTTGGCCCCTATCGTCTCCAGGGCTTTCTGTGGACTCATAGACAAAGGGTCTGAAAGATACAGTGACAAAATAGACTTATTATAAACATTAAAAACATTCTAAAATCAAAATACCACCTCTACCTTTTATGCCAGACATAAATAGGTAGCACAAATGTCCAGTGCTAGATGCACAGTATCCAGTGCAAGTATGCTAGCATGTAACTTTGCAGGTTATGTAACTTTGCTGGTTATGTTGAGGGACACAATAGTTTCTCAAAAATACATTTTATGATCAGCTTGCTTGCTCTCTATAAACTGTCAACTTTTTAGCTGAAGGGCTGATCAGCTGAAAAATTCCTTGTCAATCAGCACCACTAATCATACAGACATAAATTAGTTGAAGATAATTTTTTCGCTTCTGGTGAGAAAGGACTGTATGTCTTTAATTCAGCTTTTACACCTTGCATCTGGAGTAAAACTTAGAACTTAAGAAGTTAAGGAACTAAGAAAAACCTGGGGGTTTCTGACTTTCTGTAGGGCTGTGCAATATATCGAATTTTGATTTCGACTCCAAACGATCACAAAAACAGTGACAGACAAAAAACGATTATTATTAAAATAATTTTACCATATTACGTTCTGCTATTTTGTCATGTGTTCCGAATGACACGCGCACTTCTGCCGCTACGTGAGAGATGATGAATATCAGACTATTTTTACATACTGTCCTATGTTCATTTTTCTTTAAAGACAGGGAGATGATGATTTACTCACGCTTCGTTGCGGCTGTGTTGAGTCGGCCGGCGCGCTCTATCTGCTCACGCTATAAAGGGCAAAACAGCATTTAATGTTTGAATTTCGGGATTAAAATAATATAATTTGAAAGGCGATACTATCTTCACAAGCAGCTCATTATGACTCAGAATATTAGAGCGCGTCACACAGTCTTGTGAGCAGTGGCGGCCGGTCAATAGGGGGTGCCGCCCCCCTGAAGTTAGCCTCCTTTAACATGTAAACAAGTTAAATATATATCGCAAATATTAACGAAATAAAATCATTTAATCATAGTATTTTACAGTTAGTCATATCATTTATTGAAAATAAAAAAAATCTAAACTATATTTCTTCCATATGTGTTGCGGGGCGCCGGACTAATGAGTGTCTATGTAGGTACACGAACTTCTGAAAATCATGTGATTTGAGGCTAAGCTCTAATTGTCTTATTTTAAATTGTCCTTGTGATTGGATGTGATTGAACCGTTCTTAACAGCGCTCTGAACAGCTCAGCAGCTGCGCGTCAGTTGATTGACAGGTACTGATGAATGCGGAACAAGCGCAATCTCGAGATGAAAGAAAATTCGTTTTTATCTTTACAAAGATCCCGTTGGTGAGGCGTTCGGATGAAGAAAAAAGCGTCAAGTATTTTGGACCAGATCGACCGTACTTATTTTTTTAGCACCAACCGCCACTGCTTGTGAGAATAAGATCAGTGCGACGCAGGTGACGGAGAGCACGCTGATGCGCTACAGGGCTCAGAGACAGTCAGAGATGCCAGTGACGCTGTTTGTGGAATTACATTTTAAAATAAAGACAGACTGTTTAAACCGGTGTTTTCTCTTTGGCGTCTGTTGATGTATTTCATAATTTGATCTGAGATGAAGCAAACACATTTGTGCGGGAATTTCTCGCATTATAAAAGTTAATAGAAAAGTTAACTTGTTAACCTTACTCACTTTGGAATTTTGTTTTAATCATGTACCATGGACTAACTTACTTTCCACCAATAAAAACAACTGCAGATGAGGAAACGACAGAACAGCAGGCTATGCCAAGACTTTCTTCTCTCCTCAAAAACAACCTTCTCAACAGTCATGAAGAAGACTACAGTGCATTCAGAAATTATTCAGACCCCCTTCACTTTCAATTTTGTTATGTTGCAGCCTGATACTACAATCATTTTTTCCAAGTCATTTTTTTCTCATTAATCTACTTTTCAATGTAAAAACAAAATTTTAGAAATGTCTATAAAATTATTAAATAGAAAAAACTTAAATATTAGATGTACATATGTATTCAAACCCTTTACTAACTACTTAGTTAAGGCACCTTTGGCAGCAATTACAGTCTTGTTGGGTATGATGTAACAAGCTTTGCACACATGGATTTTCTCAGCAAATCCTTCAACTTGGTCAGGTTGTGATTTTTCAATGTGATTTTTTTTTCTTTTTAAAACATTTACAGACATTTTTAAAATTCTGTTTTCACTTCTAAAAACGTGAGAGGGGGCTGAGTACTTTCTGAATGCACTGTACAACCAAAAGAGGATGTTCTACAGAGACTGCCCTTCTACCTGTTGCATAAATCCTGCTGCTGGCAATAGCCAGCTGGCTGGAAACACTTAATTTTAATTTTTAAAACTTAATTTTACCACCACACCCCTGGGTTGCAGAGAAATTAAAATGTTAAAATGTTAATGTTGCAGAACCCCAGTTTTATGACGACACTCCTTTCTATCTGCCATAGTAAAGAAAGGTTTTTGTGCAGTGGCATCAGATAAGTCTGATGAGACAAATGGCAATTACTACAGGACAGAACAGTACAGAAACCCCCTAGCACCAGGCCTGGAAAAGCATACTCTCAGCATCAGACATCATGCCCATAGACCATTGGCTAAATGTCTGATGCATAAGACACAAAGTTAGAAACACTTTCAAACAAGCTTTAAACAAGCCATATTCTGATGAGTTCTTTAACCCTGTGGGGTCAAGGAATGTGCTGACATGTCATTTTACCTCATAACAGTGGAAACAAAATACTCTCTATATTCACAATTAAACAAAATGTACAATATAACATGTTAGACAATTCAGGCGTTCTTTAGACATAAGTATACATTTCTATGTAACAGGTAAAACTTAGAGGTTGACTAATCACCACCAATAACTCACTGGTGGAACAATCTACTGTCAGCAAAAATCTATGCTGATAGTTGTTCTGGGTCGTGTCCATTGCTGGAGCGGCCGAGAAACGTCCCCTGTCGTTATACAGTACGAGAGCGGCCTCTAGAGGCGTAATCACTGATGCGTCTTACTGTTTATTTTGATACGTGAGACTGTAAGTTTCACGGACAGCACTAACACTCCACGGAGATGCGCATTTAAACAGGCATATCAGTAGTCATATCATTATAAAGTAATTGATTTGTTGACTAGATCAGGCCCTGAAATCGATTAAGAGGCAACAACAGTAAAAGTGTGTGTCTAATAGAAAGATAAACAACAGAACAACTACTTAAATTAGACTTAATGTTCACCACCTTATGCTGTAGCACATCTGTCACATGTTGATAAAACATGTTTATACACACACACACTTTTTACATTAGGATTTTTTTTAATGGTGAAGTATTATGAGAAAATGTTTGAGTAAAATGTTCAAAGATTAATAAAATAATTTACGGTTTTACAACATGTGGGGAGTTTCACAACCTGTTCTGTTTAATACATTTGTTTAATATATTCTGTTTAATACATACAACCAACGGCTGCAAAATCAGCTCCTTGCTAAAAATACAGTAGAACTATAATGTCTGCCACTTAATGATTGTTTTATCAACAACTTACCTGAACGATCTCAATTCCTTAGCATAACAGATAACTTTGAAAACCTTAAAGCAGATAAAGGACAGGCCAACGACATGGCATAACTAGCATCCACACCCTAAAAAGAGCAGCATGGAAAATGGACCACAGTTGGAACTAAAGTAGAGAAATTTCAGTTTTTCAAATTACAGAAAGGCATTATAAAGCTCCAGATCTGCCTACTTTTTTAAAATTATTTAGAAGAAAATAAACACAACTCTAAATATTTAATTGCTACAGTGGCTATATTAACCAAAAATAAAGAATCAACTGCTTCTGACAATTGTCAATATCATAGCAGTGATAATTTTGTAAATTAATGACAAAAATAGATACTGTCAGAGAAAAAAAAATATAAACATGCCTTCAACACCCGTGTGAAGTTGGCACCCCATATGTTGAAAATATGAATAAAATCATTTGTGTTCGTTTGTGCATCATTTGTGTACATTTGTGCAGGTAAAATAAACATTTGTGCACAAAACGTGTTAAAGTTATTAAACATTAGCTAGGTTGGTGACCTAAGGTCACCCAGCACCCCATTAGTACCAAAATCACTCCAAAATAGTTGGAATCGTTTGTGCCTCGTTTGTGCATGCAAAATAAACATTTGTGCATTAATGTGTCTCACGTTATTAAACTTTAATTATTTGACGCGAGACGTCATCAGCACCCCATCAACGCCCAAATGACTCGAAAATAGTTGGAATCGTTTGTGCCTTGTTTGTGCAGGCAAAATTAACATTTGTGCTCAAACCGTTTCAGAAATATTAAGCATTAATTTAGCCAGTGTCCTAAGGTCACCCAGCACCCCATTAGTACTAAAATCAGTCCGAAATAGCTGAAATCGTTTGTGCCTCGTTTGTGCAGGCAAAATTAACATTCGTGCATTAATGTGTCTCGCGTTATTAAGCTTTAATTATTTGACGCGTGACGTCATCAGCACCCATCAATGCCCAAATAACTCGAAAATAGCTGGAATCGTTTGTGCAGGCAAAATAAACATTTTGCACCATTCTGTCTCAAGTTATTACTTATTTATTTTGCGCGTGGCGTCATCAGCACCCTATTAACGCCTT
>JAZGTK010008045.1:0-18712 GCA_036877625.1 Ambastaia sidthimunki
GCTACACTACAAGTTACAATCAAAAAGTAGCTAGCTACATTTTTTACATGATGTTGTATATTACAAATAACTGAATAGTTGTTAATGATGAATGTTTTAAGTAAAATATTTGGGTTTTAAAACAAACAATGTGCTGCAATACAATTATGATTTCAAAGTTTTAGTTAGTGTATATTACCCAAGATACACCAATACTCAACAGTGAATAAATGCATAAATGTGTTGTCAGTTTAAGTCTGAAGTCTGTGTTGAGTAGGTTTATTGTGTTGAGTATTACAGTAGGTTCTTCACTATCAATTAGACAAGCACTTACATTGACATCTGAATGAATGCAGTGGCTGACAAATGTATAATTTCATCCAACAGTGTATTGTAAAGAGCAACTCTGTCAAACTCATTCTATCCTACTTTAACTCTCAGAAGCTCAGAAAATGAAGAGATTGTATAAAAGGTGATGTTGAATTATTAAACTTGTGTGTGATGAAATAGCCGAACAGTCACTGATTCAGAATATAGCAGAAATGTGTTTGAGGTTATTTGGACAAAGCTGGCAAATCAAACAACTCTCTGTGTAAAGAAGCTGTGCATAAAACTGGCATATTTTAATTTTATTTTCCAACACCATATAATGACCAGCTAGAAAGCACAAAGTATCTGTAAATGTTCCACTCAAGCTTTAATCTAAAAAAGTGCTATTCTGCTGACTGGTTGTTTAAACACAGTACTGTACACTTAAAACAAAAGCAGCTTTTCTAATGTAATCTGAGACCAAGTGCTTTGCTTAAAGGCATCAGAGTCATTTTTTATGAGCCACCACTTCTGTGGTTTAAACCGCCTACCTTTTAGTTACCAGACTGTTAACCACTAAGCTGTCCCCCTAATCAATAATTCAATCACTGGTATCACTTTGTCCAACTCTTTTGAGAAGTTTGATAAAGTTTTGAAAGATATGTTAAACACCAAAACTTTAGCTTCTACACTTTAATATAAAATACACGATAAAATATCCTCAAGACTCCCATCTTGCTGTATTTCTCATGAATATTTCTCATGACTGTATTGCAGACATTGCCATATTGTTAGTCATCTTTTCAATGTAAACTATAGACGACTTCTTTATGACTGATATGTGAAGTTGAGACTTACTGTAAGTGACTTAATCTGAGTTACAATGAGATTGGTAACTATTGGTAACTGCCTCTAACTGACATACATGTAGGCAGTTAGTATACTATAATATCCAGTCCTTGCAGTTAGTCTTAGACCATATGCTATTTTCAGCAAACATTGTCTTTAGCCTGAAGTGATTTCACATTTGAATGCTTTACAATTATAAATTAAATGAAGTACAATTTAAGCAGATCTGAAGCAGTTCTAATGTAAAGCCTCTGCCAACCACATCCTGTTTTTAAGTTCTTGTGGAAGCACTTTCTAGTCCATCAATATAATCTCCAAAAACATGCTTTAATTGAAGGAATTGTAAGGAAAGTGGTTTCCATGCTCAAATCTAGCAAGGTTATATTCAGCCTAGAGAGCAAGTCTGCTTAAAAAGCAAAAGAGAGTCTTCAGCTCGAGATACTGTAGATACAATATTGTCCTTAGGGTTCTCATTAACCCTGAGCTATGAAAGAGATCTATGCAGACAACAACCCAAAGATGAGTGGGCGATTACACTCAAAGTTCAACGTAAGGTTCAAATTAAAGTTCTGGACAACAGAAGTAGTTTAAAGAAAAAGAAGTGAGTTGACACTGAATGTGTGGAAACATAACAAAAGCCCTGGGACTTAAAGCCTATACACAACTAATCATGTTTTATTAACTCAGCAGTGGACATATTTACTCCCTGGGTCACTTGCTTTACAATAATTTTGCCAACAAATCGTTAGTTCTGATCCCTCTGTTGGACTGAGATAAATTTCAGATTTTGTTTGTCCGTATTGTTGCTTTATGGGTCTCACAAAGACAAGGGGTTTTGACTGAGCAAAGCGAAAAACCACATATTGCTGTTTGCTCAGGGAAACATAAACACATTGCTTCTACAATTTAAGACCCATGAGTTTAGACTGTGATCCCTTTAAACCCAAAACAAAGTCTTATTGCTTTACCGAATGGAGTAAGAGCTGAATCAAACCATAAGACCATCTGTCAAACTAACAGAGATGGTGCCCGTTTCAAAAAGGCCCAGAGCCATTAAATCCAAGAACAGGATCAAAAACAATATCAAGCCAGCTAAAACACACATTTTTACAAGTCTTACAACAATAAATAGGTCTTTTGTATATACAGTACTGACTTCTGTCACCATTTACTCACCCTCATGTCACTCTAAACCTGTATGACTTACTTCCTGTATGACTAGAACCCAAGGAGAATTGTAAAAGAATATCCTGGGCATTTTTTGTTCCTGTCAGGCCCCAGAATGACAAAAAACCTCTGACAGTATCATAAAAGAGGTCTATATGACTATTCACAAGATATATATTACACACACACATAATTACAACATAATGGTGTAGGCCATTCTAAATATACTTATATAATACATGGCATAATGTATAACAAGCCTAATTTGCATAGACAGACGAGTTCAGACAAAAGAGAATGGCAATTTAAACACACCTGGTGCGATAGCATTTAACAACTGGTTAAAATGGACTTCTAATGAGTAAGCCGTGTGCAAAAATTGCATACATGTCATTTTTAAATGAATTTCCCCCTGTTGTGCTTGCACGTCTTTTTCTGAATGAGATGAACGCTTGGAATTGATTTACTATAAACATTTGCCGTATGCTCTCTATAAAACCCAAATATTCAAATTGACTCAAAGCGAGATAAAAAGAGTGAGATAAAGAGAAACAGAGATTTGTCTTCACCATGACTCCTAAGGGTCCACATTGACTTCCTGTCAATCTAGGTCCTTTGAACTAAATTTGATGGATTATATATTCTGAGTCTTCCATGTTTGTTGACATGGAGTTTCTTCACCCTGTCAGGACCTCCTGTCACCAGCACAGAGAGCTTCAGGCTTCTTTTCAGCAAGAAGTCTTCCTGCTTCACTAGTTGTTTGAAGACACACTCCATACCATCACTCAAGGAGAGATGCATCTCTCCATCTGTACATGGGGGGAGGGGGTCGCTATATGATTGGCCAGCTGAGTAATGGGCCACATTAAAACTCTTTGAGATTCAGTGGAGCATACAAAGTCAATCAAATGAAGCTTTTAAGACATTCTATTTGAAAATACTGTGATGTATGATTGCAGTCTCAAACAAGCTGTAAGTGGTGGAAGAAATATAGTTATAGTGTGTCTGTTTACGCATTTTTAAGGCCCATTGTATATAATCAAAGTGGGAAATGCATGTAACTGCATGTAATGTAATGCTGTAATTTGGATGTTCACTTACCAAGACGTTAAAAGGCAGAGCAATTTATATATGTGTGTAGAGGCTTTCAATACACCCCTATTTTTTATTTATAGATAGCAGTAAATAGATATAAAAATAGATTATTCCTTAGTCTGTCTAAGGCAAAGAAAATAGCTATGCATTTTTAGCTATGAAAATAGCTATGCATTGTATGCAAAGAAAATAGCTATGCATTGTATGCAAAGAAAATAGCTATGCATTGTATGCTAAACAAATCAGTGGTTTTGAGTCCACCAAACTTATTATATGTAAAAGAAACTAAACTTACCAGACTTCACTTTTAAATGCACTTAGGCATAGAATGATGTACAAAATAATGACTAATTGGATATTTTTCACATTTTAATGTGACAGACCATATCCTTTGTGATCACTATAAAGATTCAGAAGCCATTTTCATTATGGATGGGACAGAGATGTCATGCAAAACATGATAGAATTAATTGACATTAATAAGACATGAGTGATTAATAAAACGGAATAAACATAAATTTGTTTCATGTTTACTAAGACGTTTGGCAATTTAGTTTGTAAATTGTATAGTTTGTAAATTTAAGTAAATATTAAACAAAATGGAACTGACAACAAGTGTTTAATGTGTTTCGTGAGACTCCCAGAGGACTTTGGAGTGACAAAGTCTTACTCTGATAATTACTCTGACCATGTGTCTCTAGCTTACAAGAGCACAAGACCCTTCAAATAATCAGTGGACCTGTGGAGACAGTTTGACACTTTCTCTGGTCATTTGAGTTTGTTGGATTGTGGTCGTGAGAGAACGAGATGGACTTCAAAGCTTCATCGCTGATTCAGTCATGAAGGCGGCAGTGTGACAGACCTAAAAGAATTAGAAAGGCATCAGTGACTAATTGCACAAATTTCTTGGCACAAGCCGATGGACTCACATGATGATCAGATGCGAGATTAACATCAAATTACAATCAGGGGCTCAATTCAACTCCTCCTCCGCAAAGATCTTGAGATGGAGCCGATTGCTGTGAATTAAAGGGATTATAAAGTAAATTAAGGTCAGGGGAACTTTCTTTAATGTTCAGTGAGTTACACTGAACCTTCCACAATAAACAAGAATTGTTAGTAATCAAACAAAAGATCTCTGACCACATCTAAGCCAAACAGTACAGATCCTATAATTCAGCTGTTAAACCCTATAAGAGCATTAAAGTCATCACAATAAAACTATTGCCTTGATTGTGTAAGTGTTTTGTCACTTCAACAGTCATGTCTAAAGCCATTGGTTGATCATTACCATGCAGAAACCTGCACATGTGTCACATCTTCATTTATGGGCTGGATGGGAGATGGAATCACAGATGGTGTGCACCGCTTGACATAACCATCAAACACTCAAAAGAGTGTTTACAGATCACAGCACAGCAGTGCAATTTCAGTGCTGGCAACTTCCACAGTTTTTCCCAGATTAAGTCATTTATTAGAATACTGCCCAAACCAGTAAGCTTTCATATATACTTTTGATGAATGCTGTGGTAGATTAATGTATCATATCTGTAAAACCTGTTTAGTTGTGGTTAACTGATATTATAAACACACAAAGCATACAAATCTAAGATAAGATCTAAATGGAAGTTAATTACAGGTAATTAAATTTGAATCCTTAATATTTCATCAGTGATTAAGGGAAACATATGTGGGGTTCATTTATCTATTTGATGTTATAAACCTGTGGAAGTTAAGAACAAATCATTTTATATATAATTCCCCATTTTGAACTTGAGAGGAAGTTCATGGTGGTTTTGAGATCTTAAAATTATAATGTTTTCATAATATTTCTAGCTCTTTTATCTCAAAAGATCAAGGAGAATTTCTCTAATTAATTTAATTCAGAGAAGAATTTGTGCCTGCGCCTCTTGACATCTGCTTCAGCACTCAGATAATAAAAATACATGAATGAAAAACTCAGCTAAACACAAGGTAATAACTAAAGCATTATAAAAATTAATAAACCGAAAAAAGATCTTGTAAAGATGAATGAGAAATAGCACATGCTTCTAATCTTACAGTTCTGTAAAGGAAACTTCTTTTCATCCTGGTCAAAAGAGAAATTCAACTACACCTGACTGAGCTGTTTTGACCACACACTGTCTGAAAAACAAAACTGTCAGACCTCTTCTTACAAAGTGCTCTTGCAAACCCGTAAGCAAGAGTCTGTGTAAGAATACAAAAACTGGCATAGATGTAGACAGACAGACAGACAGACAGATAGATACATAGATAGATACTTGTATTCCCTGGGATCGAACCCACAACCTTTGTTAACGCAATGCTCTACCAGTTGAGCTACAGGAAGGCTATATTTATATGTAATCTATATTATATTTATTCATATATTTATATATATCATAAAATATATCTCAATATCTCATAAAATATGAGATTGAAATATCTAACAGCTTCTACCACCTAATTTCAACATAAAATCATAAAATGTACAGGCATCAAAACAAAATATGCGTTTGCTGTGAATACATGATTAAGACCCAAATTTGACAACAACAACATGAACACAGTTGGGTCCAAAAGTGTAAAATTACTACAACCGATAATTAACATCATTTTCCCTTCAGGTGGCAGAAGCACAAAACCATTTCAACACCTTCTCTACCAGCCAAACTTCCAGCCAAACAAATTGGTCTCTGTGTGCCCTGACTGTACAGATATATTCATTTTTAAAACTAGCTACTTCTATAGTAAATATTAAGGTAAATTAACTGGGCTGCGTCTCTCAAGTTGATCATAGAAACCGTTGGTGTCAATTGTTGTTACGATATACTTATGCTTGCAATGTTTTTAAGAAACGCAGCCCTGAACATATTTGATTTTTATGGAATTATATTATAACACCTTTTGGGTCCTTCTTTAGATAACTGAGACATGATGTGTCTTCTTTAAGTCTACTCTTTGTATTCTTTTGTCTGGATCTGGCAGAAACTGCATTTTTTAACCTTTACCTATATATAAATGTACTAAAAAATAGTCATTTGAACATCCCATTTTCTCGCACAATATTATACCTGATAATTTATTGTATCTCTATTGTCACAACCACTCGAACAATCTGTTTTTAAAAAACACGTTCTTGTGATATCTCACAATTACCTCTCCCTTTTGATACCTTACCATTTGTTCAGTTCCAGCAAATCAAAGAAAATTATGAAAGAGATAAAGCTGTCATCTGTAATGCCAGCAATTTCTGCTAAGAAAAGACAGAGTAAGACTCAACATAAGTGAATGTAAATTACAGGCTAGTACACTGGTCTTATTTATGAGATATTTGTAGATAATTTATAGATAATGGGACAGATAGTACAAGGTGCATCCCGGCAGCGGTTCAGTTCCTTAGGTTGAATACAAGACATTAAGGTACTGGTACTGGTCAAGGTACTGGTTGTTTAATTACTGGAACTCAGTTCCACTCAGTTTCAAAGAAGCAATCTACACAGATCTCTCACAGGTGAATAATTAAACCTTGCTTTTTGTGAATCAGTCAAGCCCGCACACGACATATGGGAACACGTGGAATTTTAATTAAATAAAATTACATAGTGAAGTAATAGGAAAGCTGCTGTGCTGAAAATCATTTGTTCGTAAGTGCCAAAAGATTGCAGGGTGTTATTCCCATGAACATTAGTTATGATTAGTCCATGTCTTGCGTATAATGAAATGCAAATTGCTGAAGTATTTGATAATGTTTAAAAGTAGCACAAAAAATTGGATATTATTATGATTGCATACATCATAGCCTACTGTATGTATACAGGCCACAAAGTTTGCATCGCTCCCTAAAATTTTAGCTGTTTATATTTAGTTTTGTAATATTATATAATAAATAAGCCTCTACATAAAATCCTTATATGCTATTCACAGCCAGGACAGAAATAAATGGCCAGTGGCCAGTTCTACATACTGGTGGATTGTACGTGACACCTGGTTCAGGCAATCTAGCAGATACAATCTACATTAATACAAGGTTGTTATGTTCCTGAAGCATGAATAACATAACACACACCTCCTCTGTACTTTAATGACCTGGGATTAGTGCAAACAGCCCAGCAATCTGTGAAAAAAATACCCACTGAGCTTCAGAGGAGACCAATTACAAAGTGTTTCTGCCAATCAGAGGAAATGTGAAACAAAGCCTTGTGTGTGCTTGATACAGCCTTTGCCAACATCTATTATAATATCCAGGTATGAAACCGTAAAAGTGTTTCACTTATAACCACTGTGATATTAGCTGTAGCTTAAATCTAATTAAATCCAATCAAGGCGCAATCACATCATATAAACTCACTTACAGCCCTTCACTGGGTGATTATCAGCAGGAACACCTGTTTTCTTTTGCTTGCTTTCTCTTTGCATGCAACTTTTTTGCCCTTCACTCCCCTGTAGGGTAAAGTGTCAGTCTTCAGGCTGTACAAGCATGTATGAATTTGTATCTGTGTGAGTAGTCTGCGCCTGAGGCATTGAGCTGCCTAGGCCGTGACCTCCACATGGTTACAGGAGGCCTGATAATGTCCAGACCAGCCCATCCACCATCTCCACAGGCCCGTGAACACATCCAGCGCCCGAGGCCAGATTCTGAGTTCTGTCATATCCTGCATTGCGCTGTCTCAGAGTTTTGCTGAACCACACTGATGAACAGCATGTTGGCCATGTTTCCCAGACTGCTGATGATGTAATAATTGTCCGTTTTGTCAAGAGCATGTAGTTGAAACTTTATGCGGCTGCTGATACTTAAACACACAAATAGCAGTGGAGAGTTTAAATTCATTATATTCAAAAATCTTTTTCAAATGTAAAGTTTACAGGTTACAAAGCCTTTCTGAACAGCTACTGGACATATGACAACAGTCATTTAGAAAAAATAAAGGGTCCACCAGAACTGAACTGAGTAAACTTTATGTACAGCTAGAATAAAATTTCACCAGTCATTAAACCTCTTTAGGAAACACATTCATTAAACTATTTGAGTATGGTAAACAGGTTTGTAGTGCTATAGTACCATTAAAAGGTTTATGTAGATCTATTGAGGCCTAAAAAGGGCTGTTTTTTTCTATATCCTTGACTTTGACTGAACATTTAATTTTTCTCATGCTTGAGTTTCAATTACCCATAAGAGGCAGCAATCTACAGTTAAGAGTCTTTCCATCTTTTCAAACAATACATCTGTTAAGATGTAAAACATCAGATGTGTAATGCTAGAAATAATTCAGAAAACAGCCCACTTCTGCCCCCTGAGAAAGAGGGAAATAAATAAATAAGAGCCCACACATCATTTGTGCTTCCAAACACACACACACACACACCAGCAGCTAACTAACCTTGCTATTTAAAGCATTTAGTGTATTTTCACCTATCGCTGGCACATCTTACAAAGCCCACTTTGTGCATAGAAACACTTCTCAAGAACGCAACATTACCAGCCAACAAAAAAGTAGCATGCAGATGTACATAACAGTCATCTTCTTCAACTTTGGCCACACACTTAATAATGAAAACATTTCATTATTGTTTCATTGAGTTTGATAAATAGTCTACATTTGCGACTATAAAACATTTCATTCTGAGCATTTAATTCCCAAACATAGCATTTACAAAATGTTTATTTAAAAAGGTTCCCTTACTTTCAAGAAGGGGGAGTAATTCAGTAATTCAGGAAATGTACAATAATCACAAACTCAGTTTAGCCAATCATCAAGACTTATCCTCCTACTTCTTACATAATTGCTTATTCATGTGTGATAAGCCAGAGAACATTTAACACAGTTTGGGACGAGACTGCTACATTTGTCTCCAGAAACAAGACGAAATACATAAAAGCACCAAACAGGGTCATTCTGCCTGTAGCTGCAGGAAGTTTCAGGTGTTATGCATGTGCATGTTTGTGCAGGTATGTCAAACTGTCCTAACCTGTGCTAGAACAACAGCAGCTTTAAAAATGTACTTCTGAAGAACAGATCTGAGCACTAAACTAGACAGGCTATAAACTAGACATTATATAAAAAAATACCAGAAAAGTATAACATGCAGACAGTGAAAGGTAAGAGAGAAAGTGACTCAACAAATGTTTTTGTGAGTTTAGCCTTGATTCTAATGTTGAGCAATTAACACATTTGACATAATGGTAAGGCAACCTTTGTGGCTTAGTGGTGAAGGGAAAAATAATCCCAAAATGTCATTATGACCTTTTGAATCATTATGACCAAAAAAACATAAAAGCACCATAAAATTGTTTTTATGTCTAGCATGTTATTCAAGTCTTCTTGAGCCATATTGTACAAAAGTTTGTTTGAGGAACAGACTGGCCTTTGAATCAATGTGCTAAATGCAGACATGAATAAGATTTTGACTGAATAACAATAATACAGTTTTGCATACAAATCTATTGTGTGGTCTCAGAAGTATTAAAAAAATAGGTTGAAAATAAGAGCACATGGGTTTGGAACAATATAATGTTTTCATTTCTGAGAGGATCTTAGCTGGCAGCTATAACCGGAGAGTGACTGTGGTCCCCTACCAGCTTTGTGCCCTTGCACAAGGAACACAAACTCAGAATGATGCCTGCAGTGAGTCGACTATAAACAGCTGCTAAATGACAGATAGTCAAACACTGAACTACCAAGGACAAATAACTAAGCAGAATCCCACAAAAGTTATAAGCAATGACAGCAGACAATGTGTTTGTTTTACTCACCTGTTTAATGGCATGCAGCAGCTTACCATAGCAGATGACTATGACCAGAAATGGGACAACCAGGCAGAAAATAAAGAGGCAGATGATATAAGAGACGTTGTTGGCTGTCTTGGTTGTCCAGTCCACGGAGCAGGTGGTTCCAGGGCCCTCGGGGCCGTAGCGGCTCCAACCGAAGAGAGGAGGCAGAGTCCAGATCAAAGAGTAGATCCAGGACATCAAAACCCCACCTGCCACCTTCCTGTAGTTGGTGGCATCAGCCTCCGTGGAGCCCATCATCGTGCTGTAGCGTTCGTATGAGAGCACGGCCAGTGACATGAGGGATACAATGCCTTTAAAAAATAGAAGTGCATATATATTTAAAAAATAATCTTCTTACATATTCTTACACGATATTAATAAAAACAAAACAAACAAATATACAACTACATTTTTCACTACCAACAGACTACTTACATTTCGTCAGGCAAAAAAAAGACAAAAAAAACGACAAATCTTAAATACCTAATTGAATATTTTATTTCTTAGAGGTTGTTCTTTCATAGCTCAGAAGATTGAATGGCAATCTCAGTTGTGTTTTATTTAGGTATGGAGACATTTGTGATATTTCTGGGTCTTTTTCTGAGGAGAAATGTATGAGACACAGGAGACTTAAGCAAAACTTTCCATTTGCTTGTTGTTCAATCTCATTGCAGTTTAGAAGAAATAACTGAGATATTAAGGATATATCCCATCTGTTATTTTTCTTGCCAATGGGGATCCTCTTTATTTAAGACTAAAATTGCCTGCAAATAGCAGCTTTAAGGCACATAAAAAGGAGATAAGACTTGTGCATGATAAGTAAGCTATTGATTTTACTTATACAGTCAATTAACTCATTGATTTTCTATTATCAGCGAGGTTGGGGCAGAATAGTGTTGTAATTTGAAGCATAAAGCTGTTAATATATTTGCCTTTTTTAAAGCACAAATATAAAACTTGGTATTAACTAAATTGTATAATATGCATCATGCATCACTGACCATTTCCCTCATAAACAGATTAATGGGTGTTTAATGGCTCCTAATGCATTATGTTTTGAAAACAGATCATTTCAATGTTATTAAAATCAAATGTATGGTAAGTTTACAATTACTTTTGGTTAGGTAAACATAGCCAGAGCTTTGATTTGGGTTAGAGACAGTCATGTATGCTTTATGACTCAGTAAACATATTTCAATTAATGAAGAAATCAATGTAAACACCCTAGAACTTGATTTCTGTTTTGATTTTTATCATTGCAGACTAAAGATTCTTTGAAGTTTTGAAAGCAATTAAATATCAAAGGCTCGTATATTATTTTTTAGCAGGATTTTATGTCTTCAGGACACTGCTATCACTTTATATAAATGCTGGGAAGAATAAAACCAGCTGTGATGATGTGTTTAGCTGACTATGTGACTATGAGGCTGTAATACATAAACCGAAATGAATTGCCCAACTCAAGGGCATGACTGCAATGTCTGCATGCCTGAAATCTAAGCCTTATGCAACCCGATTGCTGATCCATTAACTAAACCACTAGACCGCCAAAAAACCCAACTCTGAGAATCTCTGAAGAAGGACATTTTGGTCTTTAGGTCTCTAAATGCACTGGTCTGCCAAATACTGTACCAAAATTACCTTGTGGCAAAATAGAAAATGTCAACATGATGTTGGGTTTGCAAGGAAATGGTCTTGAAAATTGGTTAAACAAAATTTACATTATGCATTTGGCAGATGCCCTTATGTTGCCTTTACTTGGCTTTGTTTGTCCATTTTGACCTGTTCTCTGTGAGTTTTATTTTCATAGTCAAGTGTGTTATGTGTTTTGTTCATTAAACTGCACTTGGGTCCATCAAATTGCCTGTAGTACTTCCTTTTGTGACAGTATGTGTGTTGCCTGGGGACTGAACTTACAACCTTTGCACTGGTAATGCAATGCTCTACCAGTTAAATCAGACTAAAATTGGATTGGATTAATTATTAATTGTCAATTATCAATTGTTATAGCAGCAGAATTATTAGCAAACATAGTAGGTATTTCTCTGAAATATCAAATACAGTTTTGTTCTGTACAGGGTTTCTAACATAAACTCTGATTCTCTACCTGATTCTAAACCTGTTTTACACTGTAGCTCTGGGATCAATGCTTAAGAACGCAGCCATGCAGAATGAAATACCATGAAATAACAATAACATTTGACTACTTCCATTTCACTAAATCCAGAGGAAGCCAATGGCTACACACATTTATGAGACAAGAAGCCTTTTTTGATTATTCTAATGATAAATTGTACACACAGCATCTCAGAGGAGATCGGATAAAAGTATCTGAGAAATTACAGAAGATTTCAAGCAATACTAAGGAGGGTTCAAAATTTAATATTCTGGCTATGTTAAGCTGCCAAAAGGCGATTTTCCCAAAAACAAAGCAATCAAATTTGATTTGTCTTGCTCTGTTGGACAGTTTGGCAGCTTTCTGATGCCAAAATGATATTCTCTGCTCTGCTCAAATGGGACTTATTGGACAATAAAACTTTCATGATCCTTTTATACTTAGCAGAAAAGATAGCAGGATAACATAGTGGGATGGATACATAGCAATACAAGCAATATGCTATAAGGGGAATGTGTCACCTAAAGTATTCTGAATTCAATGGTAAACCATTGACCAATTATCAAGACCCCCCAAACCCTGAGTATGTAACTTCAGCCTTGATATATTGATGACACCATGTGACTATTTACCTCAATTTGATTACATTCTAAAGACAGTTGTCATTAGAAGTGCAGTTAGATTACATTTCGGGTTAGTGCTTACACTTAAACACATTACGCCTGGTGATTGTTTGGGCAAACACAGGTTCAAATTCAGTTTAGTTCAGATCTTCACCTCTGTACAGTATTTTCACAATTAAAAAATGTTTTAACAAAGACAACAGAAAGGTACAGCACTCTTTTAATCCTGCAAGTGGAAAATGAAGTGACTCAGAATTCATGCACACAGTCAGATTGTATTGGTCACTACGACAACTAAACCACAGCCCAACTGCTTCACACCGTGACTGCAAGACAACGTGACGTTTATGGTAACAATGTGCTATAGGGTTACAATGAGTTTATAATACATTTTGCTAAATGACAGGTGCCAAAGCTTTAGAGAAGTCTTGACTTAGCACACATTTCTGCAGTGACCTTTATAAAACTAAAACCACTGTCCATAACGTATAGTAAATAACCTAAACTTCACATTACAAAGAAACCTCATCATACCCCACGTCATATAAAAGGCATACAAAATGAACTTTCATTTCATGTCATTCTTTTATTTTCTTTAGCTGCCTTTGAGTAAAATATTGGCATTGTGTGTAGCTGAAAATGCAGGCTGCTATTACTTATTGTTAATACACATACCATTAAAACAACAATATAATTTCAGATTAGTGAAGGAAAAACAAGGTACAGAACAAAGTCGTTATTCACAATCTTGTTATTGCTAGACATAATTCACGATCCACTCTCTCATTTCATTTCATTTGTGTAGAAGGTGGAGATATCGATTCCATGAAGGACTTTTGAATCAGTCACTGTAAACAACAAAAAATGCTTTTTGCCTTAAACCAACGAGACACCCTATAAGATTTTTGTGGTTTACAGGTAACTAACCGATTCAATTACTAATCGAGCTGAATAACACAAAAAGCTTGTTTGTTATCACTATATACCTGAATTAGCAGTGCCGAAAGAGACAAATCTGGCGCAGGGTTTAGCGTATTATTTATTATTCAAATATCATATGTATTGCAATTCCACAAAACCGTTGTTTTGCCTATTTCTAATGCATGTAGAGCCATGATCCTCGGAATAGCGCGCAAACAGTGGATATATTCTATTTTATTCTAAAACCAAACAAACAAAATTATGGTTTTGGCAAGCACACTCACCTAACAACGTGTTGGCAAAGCCATACCACACACATCCACTGTCCCCGATAAGCCATCGCCTTTGCGTGCTCGCCGCGAAGCTGAACGGAGTGCCCAACACGCACACCAGAAGATCGCTTAAGGAAATATTTACTAGCAGAAAGTTGATGGGGGACCGCAGCACCTTGTAGCGGCAAAAGAGCACGAGAACAAGCAGGTTATTCAGAAATCCAAAAGTGCCGATGAAGCCCAAGCACACCGCCACAAGCAGGTGCCCGATGGGGCTCAGGGTGCGATAGGAGGAGGACGCGTCCAAATGTCCATCAACTGCACTGAGGCACAGCGCGCTGTTCGTCCTCCTGCAGCTGATTAGACTCACGTTGGACACAATCATTGCAATCCGTTATGGGCGCACATTAAACAGTTATTCATTTATTTTCTGGGGTAAAGCGAAACATGTATTTTGCTGTGACGTTTTAATAATTGATCACAATCCGTGTAGAGAACTGTTATTTGCAGAAGTGTTTGTCTCTTATAACTGTAAGAAAAGATGCGCGCCGACTTTTTTGCGGTTGTTGAACTTTGTTGCTCGGTTCATCGGTTCAGGTGTGTGGGGACAAACTTTGTCGTCCCTTTGCTCCACCGTGTGGTGACTACAAACCTTATAAGCATGGAAACTGTACTGTTTATATTAGTGCACCCTCCTTCTTGGCTGACGTCTGAGTCTGTCTTCTCTACAGAGGTCTGCTCGACGCGAAATGCAGGTTACGAGGACAAACATCTGCAGCGCAGATCGTTCGGTTTATGTGCAGCTCTGTTATCACACAACATTAAAAACACAATAAACTGTTTGCAAAACTTTAATCCATGTAAAATGTTTAGTATAAGACTGAAGGAAAGTTTAAAATCTTAAGTTTTTTATTTGAGGTACTAATTTTTACACGGTTGAGCTGTCCTTGGTGCTGAGCGTTGAGACGCAGTTGTGACGTACTGTACTACACCATTAAAAATTACAGCAGGTTTATAATTCTCATGTATAGTCTTTTAATCGTGTATTTATGGTTTTATAAAGATCATAAAAATGGCTATGAGGTCGTAATTTACTTTGCAGGTTGAGCAACTCGTTAAAATAGGCTATTGATATTGAATTTGCTTTACAGGTGTTGAAATGGTTTTGCAGTCTTAGAGCGCGCACAACCCCCGCGCGTTCAGTTTCAGCACCTTTTTACTGCCCCGTGATTTGCTGCGCTGTTTAAAATTCTCTTTGTTCCTCATTCTGAACGTAACAGAAATTTATGAATGGCAGTAAATCCGCCCTCTATTGATGTGACTAAAACAGATGCGAGTGCACAACACAATAGAAAAAAAAACGCTCACTGACGCTCAGTATATATTCTACAGTAGGAGAGAAGACCCTGTCTGGTCTTCTGGAAGTCCTACAGTGTTACTGCTATTATACTGCTGAGGGATTTCTTTGTTTTCAGAGGGACACTTTAGTCAAAGAAATCTTGAAACGTAAGGCCATGTTATGACATGCTGTTTTTTTAAAACCTAGAACAGATTGTGATGTTGAACATTGAGCTACACATTGAAAAGTAAAATAGGGCTTTTTTGAGAGCACACAGGATGCATCTTTACCTTTGAGTTAAGTAGGATGACAGTAGCACTTAGACTACACTGTACATATTTTCACACTTCATCAGATCTTCACTCAAACTGTTTCACATGTACGTACTGTAGACTTGCTGTATGTTTAAGATCATTATCTTGTTGCATAACCGTTAGCTTTAGTTCATAGACAGGCTGAAATATTTCCATGAGAATCATCTGATACAGAGCAAAATGCATTTTTCAATGGTAAATCCAGGCCCTGCTGCAGCAAAACATCTCCAAACCATCTCATAACCACTGTGCTTAAAAGTTAATTTTAAGTTCTTCACCACACGTGTAGTAACAGTGTCCATGTCTACCAAAAAAGACACACATAAACTCATTACTTAGTTGCCCTGTTCTGGCAAGGACTTTTCTACACCTTATGATTGCAAAATTGAACCTTTATTCTATGAGAAACTCACACTGATCATTGCATAAAATAGCCGTCAGCAACGTCTAAACAAGCATTGTTGTTGTTATTTGTGTTTTGGTGAGATCTAATTAGCTTTTCTGTACTATCTGTTGCCCAAGGCAAAGATCAAACCAGTACCAGCAATTGTTATGGTTCCCTTGAGGATAATCATGTTTCAGCAAACCTCATAAAATAAGTTAGTGCTATTTAAAGTCAATACACAAGGCAATTGAAATGTCATGGGTCTATTAAAGATTTTTTGTGGCTTTGCATATGCCAACAAATAATGAGTTAAACTGGCCTATTGTACAGCCTGTTAAAGCCAATTTTACACTGTAATCTTCCTGCAGTTCAATTGGACGGAAAATCACAGCAGCATGTAAAAATAAAACAATGCAATTTCTTACAGCTAATTGGACCAACATTTTGTTACACTTGAAAATGTTGTTCAATATGTGCTATCTGATAAGTGTGGATATTGTCGCATTAATATTTCGGGGAAAAAATGTTTGAGATCAGGTCTCAGGAAATTGTGCAAAGCAGTTGAAAACATTAATCTAGTGTTTGACTTGCAAAACACAGAAAATGCAAATTACTAAACACAAGCACATTTTTAGTAAAAAAACATCTGTACAAAGTGACATATCAGAGTGGGTGGGGTCTACATGCAGCCTGGGTACAGGTCTTTAAAAAATGTTGAAGCATCAAATTGTCAAGCAGTATTGTATTCTGAGTGACTAATGAAAACATTATAGGAAGTGACTTTCTGCAACAGACTTGTAGAAGAATGATATCAGGGTTGCATCAAAACATTTATTTTGTTTTTGTTTGATGTTTCTTGTGCAACATGAGGACCAAGACTTTGCAGAGTGTTGAAACCTACATGTACTCAAACAGAATGAATGATTTTATTCTGCAAGCTGCTACTCAGTTGTTGTTGGGTTGTATGGCCTGGGGCTCATCACTTGCCTGGTGGGGCCAGTATGCATTCATATCAGTGGCTTAATTCGGAGCAGAGCTGCTGTTGAATGGACTGACAACAATCTGTCTAGCAGATATGCGAGTTTCATTAGTTACAGCGAATGTTTTTGGCCCTAAGCTTATTATTAGGCTTTACAGCTGTTATTATAAATTATAGAAGTTAAGATTTCTCTTTTATAATTTAGTCTTGTTGAAAAAAAATATGTTTCGCTTCTGACACTTCATTTAAAAGTTTGTTGCAAACCAACTGCAGCATGTTTCATTTTTGCCTTAGGGCCAAACAAATCTAAACTACTGGTCCGGTTTAACAGAAAAAAAACCTTACCTGAGCCATGTCAAAACCATCAAACTGACAGTCATGAAATGACTGTGTCATTTAAGCTCACTGGACTCCATGAGCTTCAGACCATTAGGTTTATAGAGAGTGCTGTGGACCATGACCATTAAAGTGAAATGATTTCCCATAAATGTATGTAAGGGTGTGTTAAAAGTTAACTAGGTGGGGATATTGGATCAATTAAGAATTTGGGCTGTTAAAATAACGTTTAGTGAGCTAAAATGAAGTGAGCCAGAAAATTGAATGGTTTGCAATATGCTAGAGTTACATCTGTAATTGGAGTACTGTAACTTGCTCGAACGAATAGCCTCTATATCAAGTAATTACCCGACAAGGGCACTTACTGCAGAACTAGGTCATTATAATTCACTTTTCCCCCTTTTGTGGCCTGATTCACGGTAGTCAGTATTCTATAAAGTGTGTTTGATTATCATTAATGAGTTAAATAATACTTTTTGAAATACATTACAATTACAATACAGTTCTGGTTTGTTGTTGAAGAAGAAGTCTGTGAGGTTTCTGTCCAGTGCTGTGGGGCACACATGACACGAAAGATTAGGAAACACTAGCTTATGAGATCTGACTGTGGACCTGAATGCTGTCCTAGCACACAAGAGGGGCTGTGTACTGTGTCTAGACAAAGCTGGCAGTATACTTCATAAATAGAGGTGGATTACATAACATTAACACTCTCATGCTGGGTCTCACCAACCTTCTCACCTCTCTCCCCATAGGAAGCCAAAATATTCTTTACTCCTGACAATGACCTTGACTTGCCCACCCTGGTGGCTAAATAGCCGATAGAGGAGTGCATAGATCAACAGCCACAAAACATGCATATTTCTTATGCACATCGTTTAAAAAATTGTTTATTTTAATGCACATTCTACAAATCGTGGGTCACCTTTTGTCACTCATAAATTATTCCAGTTTATGCTTGATTAAAAAGTTTTTAATGTATTCTATTTAGCAAAAGCAGAGGTTCAGCAATAATGAAATATCACGCACATTAAACAAATAGGTGGAATAGAAGCTTATTGATGCTTCACAAAAAAATGCTGAATACCAGCTCTAGGCAAATATAATTACAACACTGGTCACAGCCTTCTCATAGCTTATCACAAGGGAGTTGTGTTTAACATTATTCACACCAGGATAACCGCAATTGTTGTTTGTCATAGCAAAACAGGAAAAAATATATGACAATATTGACACAATATGCAATTTCAGTTTGC
>JAZGTK010008046.1:0-18710 GCA_036877625.1 Ambastaia sidthimunki
GGTGCATAGGAGATAGCTACAGCTCATCCTCTATAAATAGAATAAAAAGAGAGAGAGATTGGACACAAAATACACAAGATATGGCTGAAAAGCAGCATAAAAATACAACTCTGAAAGGCTGATAGCTAACAGGGAACATTCTCAGAATGCTGGCTAACATTCTCTAAAAGTTATCTCAAAGTTATCAAAAACGTTCTTGCAGTAACATTGACATAAAATGCTATGTTATAACATTAATACTTTTAATAATGTCATGTAAGACACACAGTTATTGTACAATGAGAGGAGGCCCAGCAGCTACTTTATGAACACTTAGCACTGATATCTGTGATCCCGCAAGGCTCCAGCTGGAATATAAACGACAAGATGAGCATTTTCCTGTGAGGATCTTGCAAGTCAAATCCCGACAGAGCAGAAGACTAGAAACTACAGACACGAGCCTTACAGCTCAATATTACGGTTTGGTTAAGTGCCCAAAGTTCACAACTCTCTGAGAGAGTGTGTGGATGTATGTGTGCACATATGGCCACAAACGCAGATATAACAACAAATGAATTGAGGAGCATTCAATGGGAAGCTAGGAAAACACCACTCAGGGGCTGGAGAGGGCTTGCTTATCTTTTTGTGTCTTTTAACTCAGTGGGAGATTTTCTACGCCTGCAACGTTCCCCCTGCTGTTTTACAAGTGCCACTTCAATATTTCACTGACAGTGGGCTTCCCCCCCCCGCTCGAGTGCTGTGCATTTTCTATATTTTCACTGACACACTTCTGTAAATACAGAAAATAAATAATTCTGCTATTAACATGTGAAATCAAACAAGATTATTATAGTTTACCAAACAAAAGCTTTGAATTATTGTATATCTGTTAACTGAAATGAAACACAGCCATATACTATTTTAAAATCTTAAACTACATGAAAATTAGATATATTATCTTTTTAATATTTAAGATGAGTTTAAGATGAGGCTCTAAAATTATTAACGGAAAATAAATATTGACACTGAAATAAAAATCACCTTATATAGCAATATTAAAAAAAAGAAAATGGCACACAAAATGAACTAAAATTAATATGAAAAATAAATAATATTATAAAAATCCAATAAAAATAAACACAAAACTATAACTTTGAAATCAAACACTGACACTCGAGCTGAAGGTGCAGTAAAACAAGACATTCACGACAATAAGGAAAGTCTATATATCCACATGAGCGTCAATCAACTGAGTTCAACACAACCATGAAGAAAAAGCAAGTGTGGTTCTGTCCCTCCGTCCGGATGCATCCAGTGCTGATATTGTCATATTTACTCTCAAGATAATTAATGCACACAAAAGACTCACATCAATTCATCATGCGGCCGTGAACGAAAGCGGCCTCCGATCAATTTGTTACAATAAAATGACAATACCTGCTGTCTGCGGGAATTAGCCGGGTTTATATCTGACCCCTGTGAACACACCACACACAGCCGCATGGCAACAAAGACACGGCCCGAACCCGGCTTTTCCCTCCGGAGCAGCACTGTGAGAAATCCTCGCTTATACAATAAAGGAGTGAGTTTGTCTATTGAGTGAATGTGCATCCCATTAATCTTGTCCTTCATTGTGATGGAACCTCTCTAAGGACGTTTAGAAGAAAAATCAGGGACTCTTAAACATTTGGCTGGCGTTTCACGGCCTGCATCTTAACTAGGCGGCGAACGCGGCTGTGTACATTTTCTGAGACATCTACGCTCCCTAACTCACACAGTCTAGTGGGCAGTGAGTATTGAGATGGTCCCTGAACAGACACAGGTTGAGATTAGACGGCCACGCTCAGCTGAATGCAGACAATATCTGATAAGTCTTTTATCTGATGAACGAGCAGAAATAAAACAGAAGAGCCGGAGAACAAAAACAGCACCAAATTCTTTCCAGAGCCCTTCGAGGACCTGAGAGCACGGACTGACACGGACACCAGCAGGAACTGAGAGAGGTCAAGCGTGGTGACACACAGAGAACATCACACCACAGAGTGTGACGCTTATTCAGAGAGATGTAGGTGAGATGTCAGAGAGACGTAGGTGAGATGTCAGAGAGATGTAGATGAGATGTCAGGTTCTCCTCTTGAAACCACAGCCCACCACAAGAAAGAAAAATCATAACTGTTAATACAGTATACATTCAACCCACTTTTCATGTTATATATCATATAATGTTATTCTAAAGTTGTTTGTGGAAGTTTTAAAAATGTTACAGAATTAAAAAGGTTGAATAACGTTCTTTTAACTAAGCAATAACTTTAATAACTTGGACTTTTTGAACGTTCCTAAAACATTCAAAATAATATTCTTAATGTTTTTGTTACTTAATGGAAACATTAGGGAAACGTTCCTACAACCTAAAATTGTTAGCTGGGTATACTCAAAGAAGCTGCAGGACATACAATCCTGGAAAAATGGCTTAGGTCATGTTACGTGCCTCATCTGGACTTTCAGAAGAGATCCTGGCAAAATCCTTCAACGTTAACAAGACCATCACAATCTTCAAGAGATGAAAGAACGTCTCTTCCAAAAAAAACCCACAATAATACTCTGATTTACCGCAGTTAAAAATACTTCTTTCTTCACTCATACTGTAAGTTGCTCTAGATACCAGCATCTGCTAAACATTTAAGAATATTTGCAGAGATTTCTCATCATCCTCTTCAAAGACCAAATATTAAGAACAGAAACTATGAATCTGTTTTATTTTTTGCCTAATTTGTCTTTATTTTTATTTTAGAAGAACCCTCAGAGATGGAACTGATACTTGAGTATAATTACAGAAGTCTCTGAGAAGTTCTCAGCTATGAAAGAACAACCTCAGGGTGGCTTCACTCATCGCTGCTTTAATTGTAGGTTAAAGCTGATATCAGGAAACACACTTTTAAAAATAGTCATCTCTCTGTTCCTGAGAAAAAAACCTCTTTTACAGGGTAAATGTCCTACTCTTGAGACCAGAAGGGTTTAATCAGAAACTTAATTTAACCCATATATGAACCCATATAATCTTAAATCCACCCATTTTATATGCATGTCCTACTGATGTGAAGCAGCTTTATAGATTACAAGCCATGAGAACAATCACAAAGCCATTGAGTTGAGGTTGATTCATACTGTTTTTTCATGTATTCAGAGAGGTTCTCATTAAAACAGGCATTGAGGTTGTAAAGGACCTCAGAGGTGCTTCACAAACTGCTGAGCACAGCTTTACTGTGAGGCTGATGGTTCTGAAGTCACTTCTTAAGAGTTCTGACATGCACAATAATGTAACTGCAAAGATAACCTTGAATCTAACATGCAAATGTGAGCAACGCTAATCAACTACACAACATGAAAAAGATCTCAATGCAAGCATTAACAGAGCAGCATTAACAGAGCAGCACTAACAGACCAGTAGTGAGTTCACCTTCAACTCAAATAAACTGATCACTGGTTGACCAGCACTCAGTTAATCAAATGACCAGTGATTGACAAGTACTCAGTTCATTCTCTACACTTAACAACTTTTCCAAACAATGTAAAAAAATAAATAAATACACAAAGTAGTTCACTGCATTACATACTGCCACCTAAAAGCCTTTAATGCAGAAGAAACGAGATAAACAAGTGTACCATGAATTTTTCATGCGTTTTCTGCTGATTTTGGTGTGTAATGCGGGTCAAAAACACGCTCAGAGAAAAAAAACTCTCAGAGCTGATTCTGGGTCATGGCATCACAAATATGGTGTGTAGTGTGAACACTGTAACATGTTCATTTAGAAGCTGAAATATGAAGGAATACTCAGGGTGTGTGAAGCAGGAGTAAACTACTGTATTGTTGATATCTGCACTTCAATAGATAAACAGATGGAAAAGGGGTTAGACATGAACACATAATAATAGCTACATACATGCAAATAGATGGAATACATGCAAGCAGATAATAATGCGTCTCAATGGCCCTTTATCAGAGAATATAAGGCTTCTGCTGACATATCGGGGTGTCTCACGACACTATTCTAGACCCGATCTAATCTTCTTACAAAGGCTTAAACCAGAAAAACCCTCTCCCAGCTGTGCACATATGTTTAGCGGGTGAAATAAACAGGCTAACAGTCAGACATATGTAGTTGTTTAATCGTCCCGGGTGTCCATATTTCCCTCAGATTTAGGAGTACTGGGTATTAATTAACTACTGCATGAGTCTTAAACAGTGACCTCAATGTCTCAGCAGAAACCCCAGACAGCCTGAACAGCATCTGCTAATGGGAGTGTAACCTGACCTACTAACAGCATGCTTTTAGAATATGGGCTATTTATGTTCATGCATTATATATTTACCAGTCAACATCCTTTACATCGCCCTCATATTCAAGCTGTTGCCACGGTTTGTACCAGAGCTTCATCTAAAGACCCCTAGAGTACTTTTGAGACCCCTTTAAAGCATGCAAGTTTTAAAAGTGGTGAACCTCCAGTTGTTCTACAAATTAAACACTTGTAAGGCCAAAAGCCCGACAGCAACGCGGGTCAGCCTGAATTAAGAAATCACAACGCTATTCGCTCAGAGCCACACAGCAACCCGAGGCCAAACAAATCTCATGATAACGTTAAAGTGAAAATCCCAGCAAGTAAGTCTTAGTGCTTTGAGCAAAGCAGATGTAAAGGATTAGTCTTAATCTGAGAAATGGCCGCACCACTCAAGCGAAACTTCTCACGTTCATTTATCACTAGCGCTGGATGGCAGTAAGACGCGAGAACGGACTCGCTACGTGATCCACTCACACACACATGCGTTCACACAAACCGGCAGCATTTGTGCTGTGTGTGGTTTCATTAGCTGGTTTGATAAATAGTTTATTGGGGGGGGGCAGACTGTACTACTGCCTCCTCTCACCAGCTCCACCAAAACTATTAAAACACCACCGTGCTAAAGCGTTAAACTACTTTTCTGAGGCATGAGGTGCTGACATCCACAGAACCGTTAGAAGCTTGTCACAGATCTCAGATCTCTCACGATTGTCCCAGCTAACGTTCTCTAAAAGTTCTCGTAAAGTAATCAAAAACATTTTAAACATTATATCAAACAAATGTTTTAAAAATGCTTTAAAAACATTATAGAATTAAAACATGTTTAAATAATGTTCTTACATCCAAGCAATAATGTTAATATAACGAATATAAACTGGACATTTTAAATATTTCTAGACCTTTCAAAATAACCTTTTTAAGGCTTTTGTTACCTAATGAAAATGATACAGAAATGTTAAATTGTGAGCTGAGGCACCATCTGTATTAATTTTGCGAATCTTTCTGGGCAGCTGAATGGTGTTTACAGTCATTTACAGAGACCGAGTCAAACTCCAAGCTCTGCATTTTCTCAGTGTCTCAGAGGAAATAGGTAAGCAGAACCAAAAACAGAGAAAATCAACACAGAACATGTTTCTTCATGAAATTACTGCCATGTGCAGCTGAAGTTGGTCTGAATACTTTCATCAGTTTTAACTACAGTCATCCTGTACCGGCCAAACTGCAAAAGTGCAGAAAGCTGGAAAACATGGTGACCAGACACACTTATCATTTGTGTGTGTGTGTGTGTGTGTGTCTACATAAGTACACACACACAGACACACACACACACACATATATAAGAGTGAGAGAGAGACAGAGAGAGAGAGAGGTACTGCTAATGGACATGTTATATGTCCGCTATCATATAATTGCTGTTATTTACAACAAAATGAGCAACTGAAGCATGTGTCCACACCACAGACTGTTGACATGATTTAACCTCAGCGTGTGTATGAGTGTCAAACTCAGGACAGACACGTGTGCTGGCAGCCATTTATCTTCATCCAAGCTCTGGAGAACCTTCTGCAGGGAAGCTGTAAGTCATTATTCACTCTTCTGCTACGTTCCCTAATGGCTAACACACACGAGCCAGCACTGGCTTTCCTTAAAAACACTGACTCAAAACAACAGATCAGCCTATATGCACAAAAACAGACAAACACACAAATATATCCACAAAATGATTTGCCACGTGACTGAATGTACAGTGTGTGTGGAGCTAATGCATAAGACATCAGTGTTTACAAAAGCAGGAGAGTAAAATAAGTAAAATCTCAGATTACCTAGACAATTTCTAGATTTTCCTAGACAGCAATAGAGACGTTTGCTTATGTCTCCTGATTCCTGGATGTTTCTTCTAAAACACAAAAGCTACAAACCCTACATGTGCTCCTCCTGAGTTTCATTAGAGATCTCAATGATGTTTCAAACTCTGCTCAGGTTTCTCAAATGTCTCCAATAATTAACGATTATGTTTGTCTTACATGTTTCTGCATAAATGTTTTAAGAGAAATTAAAAGACATAAGTTGTTGTAACAGTAAATGAAATATAACTGAGATCTCTATGACAGAACAATCACTGAGAAATAACCATTTTTTTCTGGGCAGAACCTCGAGTTTCTGTTTGGATAGAGATCTCAACTGATGCTAACACTGAACAAACAGAACCCAATATGTTCTTTCACTGTGTGTGTTTGAGCAGTATGTTAAAATCTCTTGTTTCTGTTGTATTTTACATGAGGAGAATAAGAACTTATCTTTTGCCTCCCTCAAGCAGAAGTTCGTTGGCGACATTTAGTTTGGAAGTTTTCAATGAGAATATTTTGCAAAGTTCTCTCAAAGAATGTTCTACTAACATTACCAGCAAAAACATTTTTTGATCCATTTTTTGAGAGAACTTTAAGAGCGTTATATATCATATATATCAAAAACATTATTCTTAAGTTGTTAGTGAAATATTTTAAACATTACAAAAGGTTTAAATACCATTAATGCAACCTCTAAAACGCAACATTTAAACGTTTTTGTTACTTAACAGAGACATTATGAAACATTCTTACAACCTAAAATTGTTAGTTGGGAAAACATCAGGGGAGCTGGAATTTCGTTAAGATTTTGCTTGCATTACTCAAGGTGTCTTGCTAATTCTGGGGTCTCTGTAAAAACAGACACAGTTGTACAGGGAAAAACAGTGTCCGATAAAGCCATACAATTTCTAGAAACACTGTTGTACTGAGGAAACATACTGAATAGCTTTAACTCAGCAGCTGAGGAAGAAAAAGGCAAACAGAAGCAGTTTCTCACTCACAGCAGGTCACAGCATGTGGTGGGTAATAAGATTTTTGGCCATTTTTGCCCTATTCGGACAGGACTTGTTTTCCTTAATCAGGCTCAGTAAATGTGTGTTTTACAGACTTATTTTGTGATTTATTTTATCTGATGGATGTCTCTGTTTTTCTTACACATAACCCTGGTAAAAATTACAGAACAAATTACCTAGTTTTTTTGCAAACTCAGGGCTCCTTTGAGAAATGAAAATCGTATCCTGATATAATTAACCGTGATTGCAGTACATTAATTTTCCACAACACTACTCCTAATTTATTTTCAAACTTCATCAAATATTACACTTACCTGCTAACTAACCTTCTGGGTAAAAATAACCCAGCTACCAAGTTTAGGTTATAAGATCGTTTCCATAAAATATAACATTAAAAATGTTATTTTGAAAGTTTTAGAAATTTACAAGATGTCCAGTTTTTTAGACGTTGTATTAACGTTATTGCTTGTTTACAAGAATATTTAAAAACATGTTTAAATTCTGTAACATTCTTAAAACCAATAACTACTTAAGAATGTTTTTGACAGATATGAAATATAACAGTAAAAATACTAATGTTACTGCAAGAACATCAGGCAACCTTCTTCAAACATTCCCTGTTAGCCATGGTGGCATGGTGCAGACATCTCATCTGAAAAATAACATTAAATGAGAGAAAGTCTTACTAATGTTGTGCAATACATTTTTATGAAAGGCCAAAATAAAGGGGCATTTAAAATGCTTTATTCAAGCCAGATTCACTGTGAGAAATACAAGGACAGTTTCATTCATAATCTTTTTAAAGTTCAGAACATTCAGAACACACGGCAGTCGTTCAATATCACAGCTTTCACGCACTTACTAACATCACCACAAAATGCACTTTAAAACAGCAAAGTTCAGGAATTAGCCAGTATTTGCTCACAGAAGCTCCGAACACGGCGTGTTTTGAACGCTGTTGTGTGCTGAGCAATTATGTGACACAGCCTGTTAGGGCCTCACAGTCCACAAACTAATTTAATCGTCTATAATGGATTCCATCTTACTGTCTGCGATACAACCCGACATCTGCCAAAACTGTTGTGAAGAACTAGTTTTTGTGTCTGAGCACAAGAAATTCAACCTCATCTCCTCGTTTCCCCACAAGTGATCTGCAGATGCTCTAAGATTCCCCACCAGCTCTACTTAGAGGTCAAACCCATTTGCACCTCCTACAGTGTGACATCACACCAGAATGACCCCGGGTCACAGCTACATTGAAAACAGCTTTTTAAATGGCACAAAAAAAATCACCAGCCACACGCACAAAGCGAGGGATGTTCTCTCAAAAACAAATGCACAGTAAAAGTAACGGTGGACTGGGGTTTGATGTGATAGCACTAATAAGGAAGTCTCACTCAAATCCTCACACTTATTGAGACACAGCCCCTTGTGACAACTAGCCCCGGTCTCTCCTAAATATCACGATTTTTTTGGCAAAAAAACCCAAATGTGTTTCTGAACCACTGATGCTGTACAGATGAATTTAATCAGCACTGGTCATGAGGGTATAAATAATCACTTTAATAGGGTTTGTTGAGCATTAAGAAACAGGAACTGAAGTCGTACAGTAATTTACTGTTTACCGGCCCCGCGGCAGCTCCACTCGTGATATTTAAATCTAAACGATCAGTTTATTAAAATGAACTTCACATCGCTTGCTTTGAGCTGATACGCAATGGGAACGATCAACAACTGGCCGTTTAACAGGCCGGTTTTGTTGGATGGTAAATGTTGGTAATGGTCAGTTCACTGAAATGCTTTAGAATTTTTCTACAATGATTTTTTAAAACTCACACTGGATGATGTGAGAAATTCTGGGTTTATTCTGTGGTATGCAGCCCACACATCTATTATAAATACAGCTCCTACTGTTTTACTGTAATCCCAGTTAACATAAAACGTTCTCAGAATGTTGGTTAACATTCTCTGAAGGTTCCCTCAAACGTTATCAAAAACATTCTTGCAGTAATAATAGTAAACTTTATATATCAAATACATCCAAAAACGTTATTCTTAAGTAGTCAGTGGAACGTTTTATAAACATACGTTCTTATAACGTTAAACTTTCAAAACAAAAATTTTAAAAGTTTAACTTCTTACAACTTAAAATTGTCAGCTGGGATAAAGAAAGCCTGACGTCTCTATAACCATTTTCTAAGATTACATTTTAATAACTTTGTCCAAACATTTAAAAAAAAATCTTACACAAATAGTATCATAAATGCTTTTTAGCTCAAATCATGATAGAATTCAGGTAAAACTTAAAAACAGGCCAACAAAGCAACTACCTTCCTTTCCTAAACCAACATATTTTTCCTTATTTTTAAGATTATTATTAATTCTGAAAGTTTTATAATTGGTAAAGCTACTGTTTAAGTCTCTATAAGTGGATAATAAAAGTTAATTACAGTTGTTGATACACCAGCTGTTACCAAACTGTGCAGAACAACATTTGAAATGGCTGTAAAAATATCCCATCATAAATGTACCCGTCTGATGTATTACTGCTGGATGACAGTGTTTTATTGACGGATAAATAAATTCACCTGACACGTAATACTGATGGCAAAACAAAAGTGATTCATCTCATCGTCAAACTGTTGCTCATACGTTCATATGCTAGACTCCAGTTACACTGAAACAATCCAATTTACAAACATAAAACACACAATGCCAAATTTACCAGCGGGGAAACACAGCTAAAGCTAATTTGCTATTGATTGTAAAAATATGTAATTGTGCATGTTAGCAAACATTCAGTGCGCTGTTGAAGAACAGCTACAAAGCAGGACAGAAAATATGAATTTTGCAGCTTCTCAGACAATAACCTTAAATAACCAGCAAAATATTTCCCGTCATCCCCATTACAACCACAAGAAGCAAAAACAACACAATATATAGATAAAGCATCTCTTCAGTATTTTAGCATTAGTGCTAAAAATGTCCTTGTCACAGAAAAATTCCACCAGGATCACTGAACAAACTGGGAAAGGCAACAATATTAATTTATAGTTATTCCTGGTTCAGATAAAGAAAGTTTTTGTTGCAACCTTGTTAGAATAAACAGCTGAAACAGTCTAAGCTGATTGACTGGTCTTAGCTGGTTAAAGATGGAAACAGCTGGTTTAAGCTGAGCCCCCCAGCCTGGCAAAGCTGCTTAAGCTTGTCTTCAAGCCTGACCAGCTAAGATCAGCTTTACCAGCTAAGAATCAACCTAAACCAGCTAAAACCTTAGAACCAGCTTAGGCTGGTGTTGGTTGCTACTTTTAACAGTGAAGATGCCACATTCCAGTAGAACATCCGATATCTTCACAGCCACAGTAAGGCTGGCCTGTATTGGGTTTTAGATACTAAACAAGAGACTAAAATAGATTTAAACCTTGTTTACCAGCCCTGATTGACAGCACGGTTTTGAGGGAGGCATAAAGAAACTTAAATGTCGTACTACAGGAAATCTATGATGACATTCAGCGGGTTGTTGACAGTGTGTAGCAGAGGAAGATGTCTTAATGAGCAATGCTTCAGATATAACACTCTGAGACATTACACAGGACAGAGTGGCCATTAGCATCCTCTCTTACAGCTGCAACAGAACCGTCGGCAAAGAACAGCTTCCACATGTGGACACTGTCAAACAGAACATGCATTAGTTGTGTTTCTGAAGCTAGAACGTGAATTACACCCTCTTCTGCAATTTAAGGACGACAGGAAGTTGAAATACAGTTTTTTGTAAAAGTTTTAAGAGGGCGACTAAACAGTGTTCCAGTAGCTCAGCAGGTAGAGTATTGTGCTAGCAACACAACGATACAGCTAAAACAATGTCAACATTTTTAAAGCACTGTGACAATATTTAATACATATTTGTGGTTTTGCTCTGAAATGGCTTTTTTATTAAAACATCTTTAATTTAGTGCTCTTACACTTGAGCATTAGGGTGAAATTAGCTATAAAAAATTCATTAAAACCATTATAGAGACCATAAAAAACAAAGTTTTAAGGAAATGAACTGAAAAATGTGTTTCAGTTCTGTTTCGGAATCCTACAGGTTTCCAATTAAATTCCCCAAACATTGCGATAAAGACAAAAGCAGCACAAACGCTGTGTGAATTCCTCACAGACCGTGTGCAGTATAAGCAAATGAACACGTTTTATCTCAGCACCAGAAAAAACATGCTTATCGCTCGTACCAGCGTCTGTTTTTACTACACAACGCATCAGAGGAAAAAGTCACTCAGGGATCAATTCGAACATCACCGCAAATCACAAGCTCTGACCTTCTCATGAACTGAACAAATCTTTGACAACCATCATCATGTTGGAATCATGATACTATGAGAACCAACCCATGCAGATCGTAATCTGTCCCCCACAACTCGGCCTGTTAAGAAATTCCGTCTCATATTAACACAAGCCACTACATTCACTATTCATTTAATTCCCCAGACAACAAACACAGAACGCTTTAAGCACTTGTGTGTTAAATTAGTATTTTTCCTCTCGTACATTTATCTAATAGGATTTGTGGCTATAATTGTCACGCTCCCCAGCTCATAAAAATACAGCAAACATATTCCATCGCATGTGGCTTATTATTGGATTATGTGTTTGTATTTAACTATTATTTATTCTGTATATTGTTCTAGTTTGTATTTGTATCATAATCTCTTATTATACTTTTTATTTGAGTGTTTTATGGTCTTTGACACCATCTACGCAGGATCAATGCTACAGAGCGGCTGCAAAAATTGCATCGCATTATTACTTGCATTAAATAACAATATAAAACTAAGTGACATTTATTCTGAAGACAAGAGAGCACAAGCACACAATCTCACACACAAGCAAACATCACTGGCTGCGTTCACTGCTCTGGCAATAACATCTTCACCCAGCTAACAGGCAACGTTCTCAGAACGTTGGCTAGTGTTCTCTTAAAAAGGTTCTCCTAAATTTATCAAAAACGTGCTTGCAGGAAAGTTAGGAGAACGTTTTAGACATCATATAAAAAATGTGAACTGAGAAGGTTAATGAAACGTTAATGAAATGTTCTAACATCCTAAAATGGCTAGCTAGCACCTGCTCTTGTCTGCATATTCCTGCTCACCAGGTGTCAAGAGTTCACCAGGTGCTCTTTACAAACACTTTGATGCAACTTTAGTCGTCCACCAAATTCTGCAGAATCAACAGAGATAAAGTAATTATGCGAATCAGTTAATGATGCAACACAGTCAGGAATTTGGACAAGGCAATATCTGCTTATTCAAGCCAAGGATGAATATCACAAAAGTTCTTTCTTTTCATTCTTCAGGTAATCATTCATACATTAAAGAAGTCAAACACAAGACAAATAGCAAAAGGTTTCTCTGCGCTGCTGAATTAGATAAAACATTGCTTTAGCGAAATGTCAACAGATCTGACCCATAACTAATTAGACTGTTTATTTTTACTCCCTGATTTTTGAAGGTAAGATGGAAAAGATATGCCAGAAAAACATCAGAAATGTCAACAGTTCCAAATAACATTCGCTTCAAAACCAGCCGTGACATTAATAAACGTTCCAGGTGACACATTGAAAAAACTATCAATGACAGTTTGATATACACATGCCATCCAACAGAAGCACTGATAGTCTGTGATTATACATCTACTTTTAGCGTGAGCATCTCTGCTGTGAGACTCCATAAATCAGAATTCATACGTCCTCAAACAGCACCACCATCTTATGATGGATCTCCTGCACAGACAACAGCAGAGAAGGGAAAGTCATATATCTGCTGGACTTTATGGTTGATGTGACACATCCAAGGCCAGAAGACTTTATTATGCATACAGGAGGACTTGACGAGGACCTAAAACTGGTAGCTGGAAAGCTACATCATGTTTGACACCATAAACATTTGTGCATGGATCAGAAGCTGGTCACCAGCATGTTTGTTTGTTTGGGATGCTTCTTAACTAGCCTAACCACCAAGCTTCCTTTGGTCAAGCAGCTTCATCATAAGTTAAGAGTGGCTGATCAGCAATTTCTGTCTGCGTGCACATGTGGGGGGGTACTAACCAAACCAGTACTAACCAGCACAAACCAGATGAGTACTGTTTTTCAGCAGGGAGGGAAATGTTATTCTCTGAATCTTAACCATTCCTGTGAGCTACCGATTTATATGAAACCTGTTCTGAAAACAACTCTGAAAATCACAGTACAACCAATTTTTAACCAAAAAAACAGTTGCCTTTGTGAGAGCAAATAAACGGCTATTTCAAGAACGTATGCAGACTTTTGCCACAGATACAGAGTGGAAAAACACAGACATTCTGAAACAGGAAAGTGTTTTCAGAGTCATCAGGGATAAACAAAAGCACACTGTAAGCTGATGGACACGCCAGGCCTGGTGTTTTATCTCATGCCACATAATGGCTCTGTTCAGTCATGCAGTTAGAACCTTCATTACAGAACAGCAAGAATCTTGATTTTTGGAAGAGCATTTAACTGGCAGCACTGTGTTTGATGAGCATGCCATAGAAAAGCATTTCAGCCCACGTGTTTGGACTTTCTACGCCCATTGTGTCCGGCGCAAAATTGGTAAACATCTCTCACATTGTCTCTGTTTGGCCACATACAACTGCCTCGTGTGCCGAGGGGACGTGCCAGACAAAACACAGACAACAGCTGCTCCAATGGATACTTCAGAAGATTAACATCAGTAATAAGAATCTGTACGTCTTTCTCATCTACACTTCATCCTTATGAAAAGTTATTCATTATTAAACACAATGTCTGTTAGTTTTGCAAATTAAAAAAAGCTGCATTATGAAGGTTTTGGGCTCTCTACTGACACCAGTGGCTAAAACACAAAATCGCACCTTACTTTTTATTCATTTTTAAAGCTGCAATCCGTAATTTTGCCTCTCTGTCGCCATCTCTGTTTCAACCACAAAATTGCAGGTTACTTGAAGGCAAATGAGGCTAACCAGACATTTCCCAGAAAATTGGAACCCATCATGCGGCCTCTAGAATCTTCAATCCCTCCAGCCTTTTACAGCTAAAAGCCGACAAGTAAATCAATTACCTACTCTGAAAAACAACTTATCACAAGCTGCTCAATGTGTTTGTACACAGCTACACCTCGATTCAGGGTTAACAACAACACAATAGCATTTTAAAAGGATAGTTCACCCAAAAATGTGTTTTATCATAATAGTCAAACTCTTGCTCCAGTTCTGGTCTTCTGTTGATCTTCTGAAGACCACAAAAAGATTTGATCTGAGGCAAGATTTTCATATTACTTTTTTCTTGCAATCACAGAGAATTTTGACCAGACACTGTGATAAACAATTATGCCACAAATTTCCCACAATTCCTTTCTCTCCTCCTTCTCCTTTAACAAACTTGTGTGAGTTGCATTTATACAATATAAATCAAATGTACATTATGTACAACATATCACAGAAGCTAAAATCATGCCAATCTATTTTTGTACCAAAAAGTATTGTATTTTTTGTACTAAAAAGGTCTTAACAGTCTTACAACAACCTCCTTTAATCTGTTTTCACTGACTCGCTTATGCATATGGGCTACGGACCCCCATTAAACTCAACTGGAGTCACAAACAGAGCAACATAACAAATTACAAATCACGTCCATCAATGTTTGTAGTTCCATCACAGCAGGTGAGCCGTTTCATTCTTCTCATAACATTCATCTCCCTCTAATCTAAGAGAATATTTTATTAATAAACATCAGTCAAACGGATGACAGACAAACTCACTTTGATTAATTAGCAACACTTAAAATAACTAATGCAGGACAAACAGGCCCGAGCAGATAAACTGGCACAACACTCCAGTTGTGCTGTGTGTTAAAATGACTCACTCGCACAAGACGAGAAAATAAAGAATTTCAATTCGAAAGCCTAGAAAGTTCTCTGTCTATTTTGCTCTAAAGCAAGGCTTGATATTTCACAGAAGCAGCCCTGTTCCCACTCCACATGCCTATTGAAAGACAGGTTAGAGGACAACCATGGACAGATATTATTAGTATTAAACAGACATTACAGCTATAATCAGGATCACAATAAAAAGCATGTTATGCACATCCCCTCTGAATGCTCACAGCCAATCACAGTGACTGTAAAAGCATGCAATGGCAAGATATAGATTTTCATAAGAGCACTGAGAGAGAGAGAGAGAGAGAGAGAGAGAGAGAGAGAGAGAGAGAGCATGCTGGGCTCCTCTGTCAGGGCTTCTCTGAGGTTTGCTCTCTCTCTGCAGTAAATGCATGAACTTCCAGCAGTGAGGACTGAAAATCTCTGGCACACATGCAAGCGCTCACCACGGACGAGCTGAACATAACCTCTCAGTTCTGCATGAGCCGCATAACAGACACACATGCATTTCTTTGAGGGCATGAAGATCATGTATCATTCCACACTACAGCTATCAAAAATCTGAATGCTTCATTCTTAAAAATGAAGAGTTTATGCCTCGCTCTTATTAAATGGCCAAAATGCAATGCAAAAAATCTTTAGACAATATTAAATAAGGTTTGTATACAGTTCACTGTTTGTCACACAGCTTTGGGGTAAACTGTAAGGTCCTCACCAAACACATTTTGATTTAAAGCAATGAACTAAGTCACAGAATAACCAATGAGAACAAAATACTAACATTAAACGAAGAGTTTATTCTAAAGGAAATATGAGGTTTCTTAAAAGTGTGTGTTTCAAAATATTTAGGTCCTGCTGAATGAATGTTTTCTGTTTACATACTACGAAATCAGACACACACAGTCTCATATTTATGATTTGAAACGCATCTAAACATGATGCGCTCGCGTCTCTCCAGCGGGAGGAAACGGGACGCGCGTCTCACCTGCGATTTATGCTGCGGTCCATCTTCGAGCTCTGACACGCTGTTCATGATTTTCCATCGATCATTTACCATCCTCCAGAAACCTGAACATCCGTGAGTTTGGGTTTGTGGACGAGAGGAGAAAACTGATCAGTCCTATTTAAACTCCAGCATCCGGTAAAGAGAAAAGGGGAAAAAGCACAAGAGTCTACAGGAACTAAAACTACTTCACAGACGATCCGCACAAACCTACTGAGAGTCTAGCCAACACAGATCCACACTCATTGTGATAAACACGTACTTTTAGGGACAAGTCCCTCACAGATAACACACAAACAGAAATAAACAGATCCAAACGCTGAAGATCGGAAGAGTTTCGGCTGGTGCGCAACGCCGGCGCTCGTTTCCTTCTCCCCAAAACATAAACTTTCCTCGTTCAGTCTGTAAGAAAGCAAAAAACAACACGTGTGTTCTCAGATCAAGTACAAAGCTGCGGGAAATAACTAGATATCGTGCATCCGTTTGCCTGTGAGGTGCTGCTGTGGTGTTTGAAGGCGGTTTGTGTTGGAGAGCATCTGATATCCGCCCCCTGATCCTGCGCTAACGCCGCGTCCACCGAACGCGACCGACGTTGCGACGCGCCGCAGGCTTGAGCTTGGAAGCGTCGAAGCTGAGCGTCACCTTTAGGACGTTCACTAAGCACCGACCAATCAGCTGTTAGATCGTGCAATAGGTAAATGTACTTAATCAGCCTCGTGCATTGGAAATTGCAGGCGTAAAATAACTTTGCATGGGCTGGATTTACACTTGGTAACGCGTCCAGATCGAAATTGCACTGCAGTCCAGTTTGGCCACGCATAGGCTATTGCATTTACACTCGAGCACATAAACGCGTCTCCAATCTGATCTACTGCTTTTGCACTACCAGCAAATAACGGAGCGTCATTCGTGTCATGTAACTGTTTGAGTTGAGCAGTTGTTTGGTCAGTGATTGCGCGTTCACGTCTGCAGGGTTCCCAAACTTCCGTTTGCTGACGTAAAAATCAATCAAAAACAATAATAACTTATTTTGCATAAAGGCAATGATGACAGTATGTATGACCATTAAGATGTTTTACCACAGCATGAAAAAAATGAAAAAACAATGGATTAATATTAATTTGTTTGGCATAACATTGAAGCCTTTATGTACAGATGTTTTGCATTGTGGCATTATCTGCAGTGTACAATGTTCCACGATACTTAAGTTAAGAACATCAAGAACAGTGTGAGAACACTGTGACACCAGGTACGAGAACCAAGTTAACAGACCATAGTCACCATAAATGCAGCTTGTTGGGATGTCAAATCTATAACAGGTTGCGTTTGAGAAATTCACTGTAAGGCAGGTACAAAAAAACAAGAGCACCTATTCTGTCAGCTGGTAAACAAGGTGCCATTTGTGCTGTGAAAACTATGCCAGAGGAGTTCAGAACACTGCAGAAAATGATGTTTGTCCTTCTGAGAACTGTAGCACACTAACAACAGCCGTGATCTTTGAAAACAAAAGAATTTTCAGGTTTTTTTTGCTATTGAATTTTCAGTCAATGACTAAAAGTGTAAGAGCCACAGCTATTACGTGACTGCGTGTACCACAATATTTTCATACACGTTTACATTAACAGTTAGACAGATGCTTTTTCATTCTTGTTCACTGGGGATCAAATCTATGACCTTGGCCAAAGACTGTAGAATTAACAAGATGCCTCAATTCTATTACTATGAAAGAAGGTTAGTGCAACGTTTAATACGGAAGTCCCGCCTTCTAGTAGGAGGAGCCAGTCGTCAGTCGCTAAACAGTAACATTATCTAGGGGAGGAGTTCTGTGGAGAGTGCTGTGGGGTACTTGAAAGTCTTTGTGCATGCGCAGTAAAATCTGGAAAACCTTTTTTTAATAGCCCAAGAATTATTAATACAATTTATGTCAGGTAATCACCCACCTCGAGCGGCTGCATTAATTTTAGTCATCCTAAAAATAATAACATGTACCACAAGCTTTAGTTGGAGTCTGTGAGCTTGAGCAGGATGACAGGCCCAAATGTCATCGTTCCCATACAAACTGTAGAATAATGAACATCTGTTCCAGCCTTTCTCTGGCTGTGTGTGCAGCGTGTCTTCTTGCTATGTAAAGTTGTCAAACCACAGAGTTAGAAGCGCTGGAAACACGAGCCACTGAGCATTGCCGTCTGTCAAAAAACAGCCTTCTTCTGTATAAAGAGGATGTGAATAAGATACTAAAAAAGTCAAGGCAGCCACAGTAGCAGCTTGTTAATATGGGACACAAGACACAGCCCATGACAACTCAAAAGGCTGCGCTGAGAAACTGTGTTTTTGTTTTTAGGCTGAAGTAATGAGCTGCTCACCCCAAAATAAGCAAATTAATCAGATCTGGCAAAGAAATGAGACAAAAAGTCTCTTCTGAGTCAAGAAAGCAGCTACAAAACGCTCCATCAATCAAGCACAGACAATCAATAGACCAAACGTTTTGTCAATAAGGTGTTTGTTTAACTGTCTGTTTCCGTCACATCCATCAGACCATTAACTGCTGTCATAGACTTTGTGATTCTCACTCTCTTTAACTCTGTGATTTTGTAGCTGTTTTTTT
>JAZGTK010008047.1:0-18708 GCA_036877625.1 Ambastaia sidthimunki
GATTTTACAGCTCCATATGCTTTCATGTATTTTAACAATTGTCTCATTTGAGACAATTTAACTTAAGTTAAATAAATGAGTTTTATAAAAGGAGGTAATCAGGTATGTCAATTACAGTGAGTATTTTTTTACAGTATTTGTAAGTACTGTAAAATGATGTAATACTGTTAGAAATGACCAACCTTTGTAAGGACGTAAGTACAGTCTCCATGAAAGCTGTATGTCTTGCCATCATATGTGGTTATATGTGAGCCGCCCTCCACAGTGCAGGTTCCTGGACAATCTTTCTCAATACAGCTCCAATGGTCACCCATACAAGTGCTTTATAAAGAATAAAAAGTTTCATTTTTGCACAGGTGCACATACAAATTTATTTATTCTGTACTTTAGTAAGATCTAAGATCTAAAAGCATTAAACTGTAAATTTTACCCATGATCAAATGTTGGCCTAAAGATTTTTTAAATTAAAAAATATTTTAACTAAGCAGATTGAAAAATTGCTCTGTTCTTTTAGGAATCCCGGCCCAGTACAACACAGCCACACTGACTCAGCCAATGGTGTAAGTTTGGGGCGGAGCTATCTATGTAATTCTGTTTGGTGATGCTCATGCTACACAATATACAAACCGCATCTTCAAAGATATAAGTGTGATGTCAACTTTCAAAACCAATAAATAATTTTAGTTTGAAAACCAATGACAGTAAAAAAAAACTCACCATTCTTTACAGTTGCTTCTGTATTTTTGTCCAGGTTGGTATATTTCTCCATTGTGAAGACAAGAACATTGATCCTTAGCGATACAACCTTTATCAGTCACGTCATCAAACACAAATCCTGTAAAACATCATATATACAATTACATTTTGACAGACGCTTGTATCCTTACAGTGCATTCAAGATATACAATTTATCAGTTTGTGTTGCCTGGGATCAAACCCACAACTTTTGCGCTGCTAACACAATACCAGCTGAGCTACAGGAAGACCCTATCAAGCAGCCATTTGCTTAACGTGGAAATGATACTGTGGAACAATATAATAGCTTAAAATCTGTCAAGTTAAAAACGTACCATCAGGACAGAAGCAGCCGTCGATACAGTGGTCCTCACAAATATGACCTCTGTCAGGGTTTGAGCATGTGTTGATACAAGGGTTCCCACATTCCTGATGCACCATATTGTGGTGAGGACATGATTTACCTAAAATATATACAGACATACACAATGCTAAAGCAACTTCAAATCTTTGCAGTAATCCAGCAGTTATCAAACATAACATTAACATTGCATGCAAAGCTGGTTATAAACCCATTAAACATCTATAATGGTCATTTTGACTTCTCACCTCAAATGTTTGACTGAGTAAATCAGTCATTTTAAATCTACTGAGGAGATAGTCTCATTTCACTGATAGTCTCATTAGATCATTTCACTGAAAACATCATGTTTAGCATGATGCACCAGAGCTTTGCATCAGAGGTAAAATTAGCTTCTGGAGTTTTTGAAAGACTTACCGCAGAACTGCTCAGTCCTCCACACATCAGGCTTTCCACCAGCATGGACACACTGGCGGGAGAACTCTGAGATGGTGCTGCAGAGACAGAAGGACCTGCTGCTGTTGTTGCACTGACACATGTCTGACTCACAGGCCTTGATAAAGGAGTCTTGAGGAACCAGGTCCATACAGCTGCTGAAAGACGGGCCAGAGAGCAGCTGCTCACAAACTGATGTCTAGAAAATGAACAAAGCAAAACATCATGATTTTTACCGTGTAGTTTACTGTATACTCATCTGGGCATTCCTGTGAAAGCTTCTACAATTGTGTTTTATTACTTCTCCCTTTGGATAAAAACATTTGGTAGTTGTAAAATGGTACATTTCATTAGCAAACCAAACAATGATCTCACCAGTTTTTTACAGGACTGATCTGTTGAAGTTATTTCCTCTGTACAGCTTTCTGTTGGACCATCCATTTTTGCAAAGTGTGCAAAGTCATTTGCAGATATCTCAACACCTTAATTAAAGATGGATTGAAAATATATATACATACACATCATTGTAAGGCATATATAGTTTTTGTTCTTTTTAAAACATACAAACAGCAGTGTTCTTTTTTTTTTACACTTTGCTTCATATTGTCATACTAATTTAAATGTAAATTATATGGATAAATTATACACAAAACTGACAAAGATCATGTGTTTATTAATCACCATTTTGAATAAACTCGTTGTATAGCTGGATGCCATTGAAGTCTCCACATAAACCACAGGTTTTATTCTGGTACTTCTTGTCCAGTTCAACCTAGAGAGAAAGAAAGAGAGAATGAGAAAAACAGTGAGCATTTTAAACAGCTTTTGAAGCTATTTCTCTTGCAAAACATTCGGATGGCTCAAAACGGATGTTGATGGCTCACCATGAAGGAATCGTGCCCATTCCACATTGCCACCAGCCCAAGCTTGGCAGTGATTTTGATGTAGCTGGAAGTATTCTCGATCAAAACTCCAGAGTGGCTGAAGGGGAGACTGACCCTAAAAGGATAACAAGTTAAATCTTGCCTTCAAAGACACTGTCAGAACTTTAACTCTAAATAACCACAAAACACTTACAGCTCCCCATCTACAGTGACAGAGCTGTTGGTGAGCTCCACCACGGTACCATCCAGCTTCATTGTGATACTAGTGATGGTTGGTTGGTTTTGTACCACCTGGCGTCTCATCTGAATGTTGAAGTCCTCATAGCTGCTTCCACACAGTGCAGTCAGGATATAATTACATGTGGATGGCAGTTGGTAGATGTCTCCATCGAAAGTCTTGAAGTGGTAGTTACCCCATGTGCTACAGACCTGTTCATTATGAGCAGGGATCACTGGTGGAACAAGAGTTTAACAAACGGTCAATTCACCCAGCTAACAATTTAAGGTTGTAGGAATGTTTCTGTAACATTAAGTAACAAAAATATTAAAAAGGTTACTTTGAAAGTTTTAGGAATGTTTAAATCACCCAGTTTTTAGATGTTGTATTAACATTTTTGCTTGGTTATATGAACCTCATTCAAATTTTTAAATTCTGTAACATTTTTTAAATGTTCCACTCAGTTCTTAACGTTTTTGAAATTTGACAATTTTCAAAAGTAATTTTCTTTACTTTAACACGTTTTATATAATCAGAATAAATCCAGCCTGATTTGATAATGTTCCAAGGAGCATCTTGTGGGCTTCAATGGAAGCAAGAACATTTGTTTTGAACGTTCTGTTTTGAAAAATAAAGCTTTAAAATTAAGTAACATTTTGAAAGCCAGACTTTCGAATCCCTGTGTATAAATACTTATTCTTTTAAATCATAGAACTGAAACCTGAGGAAATACAGTTCAGAATACAGAATACAGTAATAACAGTATTTCATTTACTGTAACTTAGATCAAACTTAATGTTCTAACTTCTTACATGATGAATGATATTGACTGTGGTCTCCTGTATGGGTGACATCAATGTTAAATGTAAACTAAGATTATATTACAATGCCTTCAAACACATAGTGGAAGAAAATCCTAATGTCATTCTGGGATTGGTCAATTCTGAATTATATCTCAGGCTTATGGTGTCACAATAGAAGAAGTTAAACTGGAAAAGCAAGGCAGAGAATTGTAAAAGATCTCATTCTAATCAAACAACCAACTTTACACATAGTGAACAATTAATATAAAGTCATAAATGAGAAGAAATTTGTGTTACCTGTCTGTGTGGCGCTCAATGCCATGTATAAGACAATCCATTGGAGAATCCATATCGCTATTGCAGTAGATTTCTCCATGCTTGTCCTGTGGATTGGTGGTTTCTCCACAGGCGTTTGCGTTCAGAATTTACCTGAGCTTTAACTTTTATACCTCCCGCTTTTGTGTAAAGGTCGAGGAGAGGCTGAACTTGGCTCTGTGCCACAATATCAGTAGCCTTCTGACTAAGAGCTTCATGTAACTTACAGCAAAACAATGAAATCTCACAGTTTTAAACAATATTGCACCCGTTAAGTTAGTAATTATTGGTAATTTCTTCAACTATGAATCACCTTAAACTGTCAATTACATTAGTAAACCAAAAACAGATATATAAACCAAACACAGAAGCCAATGCAATATTAGAAGACGCATCACTATATGAAACAATTTAACGTACCTGGTTACCATGGAAACCATGCCAATAAAAAACAAACAGCGTTTATTTTGGGTGACTTTCAATTTCATCATAATATGCAAAAAAGGACGTTAAAATGGGGGGTTCAAATAGTATATAATTGTTTGCATTACATATTACAGCAGAAATATTCTATGATGTATGTATATCCACTACTGGACTGTAATAGAAATTAAAGAATGTGAAAAGTGTGTTAGAGAGTTTTTTTGTTTTTAATGCCACAGCTAGAGACACAATCATTGTAATGAAGTTTGAATTAGCAGTTCAGCTAAAATATTTTCGTTATAACCAAACAATTTACTAATAATGATCTGTTACATTCTAGGCGTGTGGACGTGACAAATGTATCTGATTTTGACTCACAGACACTTTTCCACAGGTGTGTTCCAGTAAAACCATCGATTGCTCATTATAAAGCTTGACTTCACACCAGTACCTCAAATCACTATTGTACTGCTTATCAACAGCAGCCCATTAACACAACAGCATTAGAAGTTAGTAAATCAAAATGATTCAGATCCATGTTGACTTTTCTACTGTGTGTGTGTATGTACAGCAACACACAATTGATTTTTAACGGATGCTATCAGTAATGAGCTAATTGAAAGCCCCACCAAACAGCAGCGAGTTATAAATAGATTATAAGTTCATTTCAATGGCTGTAAGGCAACACAATATTTATGTAACTCATTTTGGTTAGAGTTCATTCTAAACCTCTAATCCTACATGATACAACAATAAAAAACTTTATCAACAACCTCATTTGATTGGACTGAGATCACATCTGTGGCATGTAGAACATACATTATAAGCAAATGCAATAAGATTTATTGCAAGATACATGGCAACAAAAATGCACATAAACACTCACAAACAAATCAAATCCATAATCCCACTGTCTGTAAACTGTGAAAAAACAGATTTGTTTCAGCTTTCACCATTGGAACAACTTTTTTTACACTACTGACCTTATAAAGCCACTTTAATAATCAAACATTTAATAATCAAACGCTTAAAGCAATTCCAGCGATAACAATAATGCACTTTAAACCCACAGTGAACAAGAAAAATGTGACAGTGGCAAGAAAAGTTCCTTAAATGTGTACATAGATGAAGAAGAAAACAAATCTGCTGTCTGAACATTAAAAAAAACACTGAACAAATAATCACAAATAGTCTGTCAGGCTAATGAAGAACATTCACTATAATGTAGAATTAACATCTGACATCCACATCCTTTGGCAGGCAGGTGTGGATGTGTTAATGACTCGTCTGCGGAAGACATGAGTAGCAAACCAATGAGTAGAAATTATGAATAGAAACAGAGCCATGCAAGATGCAAACCAACCAACCAACCAAACAAACAAACAAACAAGGGTGCCCAGTCAGGTTACAATTGTAAGTTCTTGAAAGGGAACAAGTTCTTAAAAAAGCAAGCAGAGTTCTGTCAGAAATTTGTCTTGTGGACAGATGAGGCTAAAATGAACTTGTATCAATCTTTAACATTTCATTGTTTAATGTTGTAGATATCAGAAAAACAGAACTCTTCTCTGTTATGCTCTTGCTCATACTCTACTCTCACTTGCAATTTTTACTTTGTATATTAAATTGTTTGGTGACTATTGCTAAAATAATGCCAGTTTTCAAACAGGTTTCCTAAACACAAACAGATCTGCTTTAAACTCACAATGTGAATCCTAAAAACAGTCCCAATTCAGATCACTTACTACAACGATCAACATCCATCAACACCAGATGATGGTTTTAAAAACTAAACCAGAAGCTAAACCAGTTACAGGTCAAGAGTTTATAAAGGTAACTTTGTGACATTAACAACCATTAAGGGCCTGCTGGTTAGAGAGGGACTTGCAACTATAAGTTTGCTGGTTCGATTCCCAATGCTAGCAGAAAACAACTGAGGTGCCCCACAACTCAAGCCCCCCAGTGCTGCCCACTCCTTTGTGTTTGTGTTCACTACTTAGTACTCCTAATAAGTGTTCACTAACTGGATAAATGAAATGCACATGACACATTCCTTATTATGAGTTACCTGCCAAACTTAAACCAATTATTTACCACCACTTTTGTAGCTGATCTGAACATATTTTAACCAATGACAGAACATCAATATCAGCTCATCCATGAAAATGAAACTACACACCTTCATACAAATAACTTCAGCTTTCCTCATGAAGTCTGCAGGTCTAACAACATCCACATTTCCTTACATTAGCAGCATGAAAACAGGCTGATCAACAGTAAATAAAGCTCGTAAAAACAATAATGCAGAGAAGCAGAAGAGCAACCAGTGAGTTACCTTGATGGACTGCAGAGCTTATAGAGCAAAACACCTGAGCTGAAGATCCAGTCAAAACACGTCCACGATAAAATCCCACAAATCCGAGTCGAGATCCATGTCCAGATATCCAAAATGTTTCGATTCCCTTAAAAACGCAACAATTCACTCAAAAATAAATAAACAAACAAACAAAAACAAACCGCGAGCTGCCATCTCTCATCCGCCGACTTCATCGCGCGCTTTTCTGCTTCTACGGGAGCCGTCAAGAAGTTTAATTCATAACAAATGTTGTGTCTGAAATCACTCGTTTTCACTCTTATTCCCTATAAAACTAATGACTTTTGAGTGCACATTATACGGGAATTGAGAAAAATGTAACAGTACGCCAATCCTGTAGCGAATTATATTGTAAAACTGTGAAGTTCATTTTCTGATAGTTTGTCACATTTGTCACGTTTATTGTATGTGTTGATAACAGAGACAATGAAAACAACTGTTCATTATGTTTATTTGCTACATTTAATGAATATATTTATTATATTTAAAAATAAAAGCACTATAATGTCTTTCACATTTATTTAATGTTTTTATTTAAACAGTAGATAACTGTCAACAAGTTTATTGTTTATCCCTCACATTGAAACATAAGAAATAGTGATTGAGAGAGAGTACAACTGAAGTACACTATTCAGATAATGAGTTAAAATAAGTGAACGAATGTAGGCAATGAGTTGTTCACTCAGAATACAGACAGCCTATATACAGTCCCTATATGCTGCACTATATAGAAAATATTATATTTATTGCACCTTATATACTATATATAAGGTATATATTATATATATTATAAGGTGTGTGTATGTATGTGTGTATATATATATATATGTATGTGTATACATATATATATATATATATACCTTATTCACCATCAGTCAGTAACAAATAACAGGGAATATCAACATGTTTTTACAACCATGAATTGAATTATGAATTAGATTAATTGTTGCAATCATTTATTAATGTTTGATCAATGCTTGCTACATCAAATTTGATAGCAATCTGTTGATGCAAATTTGCTTTAAGGGAGTTTCAGTGGACACCCTAAGAAGGTCCCGGAGAGCATCAGTCAGTTAGACACCTTCATTTATTCAATTTCACAGAACAGTGTCTCACATTGACATGCAAGCGAGATCAGGGATAACTATAATGGTTATCCATTCATCTTCCAAAATTGTTGTTAAATGGAGCCTATTCCAGCATCTCGGGCCATAGGTGGGGTGCACCCTGAATAGATGGCCAGTCTATTGCAGTATAAACACTCTTGCATTGTCACACAGCTAATAGCAATTTTTTGCTATATCCAATTTTCCTAACCTGCATGTCTTTGGATTGTGAGGGACCCAAGCTAACACAGGGTGAGCATGCAAACTCCACACAAAAACAGCTCCCAGCTCAACCTGGGCTCGAACCAGCAGCAGTGCTACCACTGAGCTACCCCCTTACGGTTAAAGCTAAGACACAGTTAAGCTATTCCTTGCATCTTCATATGACTTTTCCTCTGTGGAAAATTTACGATCAAGTTTACTATCAAGACGTGTTAGGAATGACATTACGCAATAAACTAAACTACCTAAACTAAGATTTCTTTTCACTAAACCAGCAAAATGAAAAATGAAAAACCAAATCACTATGAGTCTTTGCATTTTTATAACAGGTAAGAGACAGGCAGTCCGATCTCATTGGTAATTCTGCAAACAACCTGCTGTGTCTGTCAAAATTATGCAAAAAATAAACAGCACAGTAATTCAATTGAGACTCATTATATACCTTCTCAAGTTCTTCATTTACTACATAATTTCTGACATTTATACATTCTGACAGTATAGTGTATAGCGCATAAATACTAAAAACTTTGCATGCAGTAATTTTCATCTGTCAACCTTCTAACAGAAAACTAAATGAGTAGAACATTTCTCAAGAGTTGTTGCTTCTGTAGTAGAATAAAAACACATATAGGACTAAATAAGTTCATCTCATTAACAGTGACAATAAACAAAGCATAAAAAGACAATAAAAAAAGAAAGAGGAGATTTGAAAAACAAACAATAACAGCAGTTAATTAAATTAAAAACTAATTACCTAATTACCATAAAGGCTTACAAAATGCATCAGTTGTAACCATGTGATTTATTAATTGTACTTCAGATAGTTAAGAAACAGTCACAGCACAGTAAAGGTTTAGAGTGACTTACAGGTAACTTGTAAGTCAAGGCCTTGTTCACAAACCTTCAACTTGTTTATTTTATTATGAACATCTTTAGTTGTGCTGGATTTTTGCTTAAGCAACAACATAACCAATCTGATGTTTCATGTGTGCGCTTCTGATATCATTCTTGCACAGATGCTCTTGCATTTCTTAGTTTATATCAGGGTTCTCAGACTCAAATTAGATGGGGCTTCTAGCTGGGTTCTCCATCGGTTCTCCATTGGAATATTTTATAACCATGAAACATTTGTTGGTGTCAATGTTAGATTAGTTATCAATGTTTGCTTAGAACTTGCTACACAAAATTTTACATCTGTTGTGTTGACATCAATTTGCTTTGAGGGAGTTTTAATGGACACCCTGAAAACATCCCGGAGATGAGCATCAGTCAGTCTGGACATGTGCTTTGATTTATTAAAGTTAAGTACAGTTTCTTATGTACATGTGTACTTACAAACAGACACATGACTGTGTAAAGTGATTGGACAACTCTAAATCATTTAAAGAATGTTTGGAGCACAAGCCACATCAAAAGATGGGAGTCTTTAAATAAAAGTGTCATTGTGAATCATTCTGAGCAACAAGTAACAAGATGCTTAGCTTTACATAGACACAACTTAAGTTCCAAAGGAATGTTTTCTCCAGTCATTTCTCAGATCACATCAAGAACCTCCTTTCAGAACCTCTGCAGCTCTTCACATTCCCAGGGCTCCAATTTCCTCTTTACATTTCATGCAATAATCAGGAATATTGAGGCATTATATGTCCTAAACATCTGGCAATTATGTCCTTAATGAACTTCCTGCCAATGGCCACATTAGACATGCACTGCAGCACAGACCACTGAACAAAATAAAGAGAGTCTTCACACACAACTACTGCAGTGTTTGTGTGTAAATATAGAGGCTGATGTGAGGGATCAGTCCACAGCAGTCAGTTGATAAGAGGAGTGTTTTATTTAAGAAGGCAGTAAGCCGAGCCTCTGACTGTAATCAAATAAGGCAATTGGCTGAAAGTGGGAGGTGCTACACATTATTATGTACTTAATAATGTGGGCGTTAGTGAGAGTTTGTTTAAATTTGATTGGCTGGAGAATGTGCAGTGAAGAAACACCTACGTAAGGAATTCTTTGCATGTCATGAGGAATGTTTCAAAGAAAATGATACAATATGATAAATTGTATAATAAATATGATCAAATATATAATGTGGTAAAAAAAAACAGATTATTTTCTAAAATAAAATTTTCGTATAATGTTTTTATACCAAACTGAATGGAATAACAAGGTTTCTGTCTACAATAAAATCGTATTAATACAAATATAAATACAGTATAAATACTGTATCTTTTTTATCTTTGTAAGTTCATGGCCCTGAAAATGGGCGGACTCATAATTTATCTTAAACCTTAATGACTCAAACTGCTACAACCCACAAATTTTATTCTAAGTCTGGCATGCATCACAAAATACTTGCCAATTTAATTCAAGAGCACAGCCACAACCAGACGTCAGAGCGTCAATATTTAAATAGCCTTTTCTTTAGCAAATATTTGACATGAACATGCTATGAAATTTCTGAAATGAGCAGCAGGGAACAAAATAGAACATTCTGGATTCTCACGCCACTGTGGAACCTAAACATGCAATAGCTCAAAACCTGCTAGTTATTTTTGGTCCTGAGGGATAAACTTAAACAACGTCTTGCAAAATTCCACAAAAAATGTCATCAACCCTGGAAAGTTTTCAAAATACCACTTTAAACAAGTCCAATTAGTCGTAGAACCCTATTTGTTTATTTTAATTCAATTATTTTTATAATGTTACATTGCTTCAAAGCAGATTTACAACAAAATACTAAGATAAATTCAAACATTAATAAACAAATTGAAAAAAATTATTAAAAATATTGTGTTAAAAATATTGTGTTATTAATTCATTTACCTGTTTATTAATATCTCTGGTTTTTAATGCTAGTGTATTATGTAGTGTATGCTATATTCTGTTTTACCATAGCAATAGATGTTTTCCTGTTTTTTTAAATTTTTCCTTTTTTCCTTACTTATGTATGAAGTTTTCTTAAAGTCTCTTTAAATATGCTTTGCAACAACCAAAATTGTGAAAAGTGCTTTATAAATAAAATTAACTTGAAATGTGACTAAATATACATGTACCTGGATGTCTAGTTATGGAGGTTTAAAACTCTTCACCCTGAATTTGTGGGGTATTAATATGAAAAGAATTACTGGAATAAGTAATAAATAAACACTTTATGAATAGATATCTTACAGTTTCTGACCCAGTAAGATAAGCAGTTATATTCCATGATATGTTCATTGGCCAAGTTATTTAACATTTTGACTGGCATGTAATGTGATTAGGACCAAATAAATACTTATATAACTGATTTTCTAATTGCAGTTTGAAACTTGTGACCTACATTAAAGACGTTATATTGTCAAGACATTTAATGTTAGACAACTACCCAGCTAACAATTTAAGGTCCCTAACGTTTCTATAACGTTTCTATCCAACTAAAATGATCAAACATGATCAATGACAACTTAAGAATAATGTTTTTGATTAAAAAATGTTCTACTAACATTAACTGCAAGAACATTTTTTGAAAAAGAGAGAGCTTTGAGAGAACTTTTACAGAACGTTAACGAACCTTCTGAAAACATTTCCTTTCAGATGGGTATTATTTAGAAATATTCTGACACGGGAATAATACTTGGAGAGAACACCCAAATTAATGAGAACACCCAAATGAATGTAGCACCACTTATGCCTTTATTTGGATGAGGAAAAATGCCAACAATACTGATGTCAAACGGATCTGAGATACACACGTATTCGTAAGTCATGCTCTCATTCCAACATCCAGCAGCTCTGATAACTGCATTAGGTCTCATTAGCATTGATATCTTACTGTGGAGATACACACCAGAACAATAGAGCTTATCACGTATTCTTCACACAGTCATCTGTGCCACAGGCTGAGTGTTGTTTGGTAAGCAGGAGTGGCATTAGGGAGGGGCATTAACTGAGATACCGGTGCAGTTGGGCAGATATCCACAAACTACCCCAGTGATTAATTAGACTTCAGTTGATGACTTTCACATTCTTTCAATGTAAACATTGCAGGAGAAGGTCCCTGCCTCCTTTCTTCTTCACAACACACAGACCCCCTCCAATTTCTCTTCAAATTCTCACTCATGTCTCTCTCTCTGTCAGTTATTCTATTTTTTCCACTCAGATGCTGTTTTTATAAGCCCCTGGCTGTGGTAATTAAAAATGTTGAACATTTTAGGTTAACTTCACCTGATGAGAAGAACATCTTGGTTCCTCAAAATATTTCTTCCTATTTTTAAATATTTTAAAAGGATAGGTCACCCAAACATGGAAATTTGCTATTAATTTTCTTGCCCTCAAGCCACCTTAGATGTGTGTGACATTTGTTTTTTTTACCATAGAACAGTACAGAAGATTTTTAGATAAAACTGTGATCTTTGATGATTTATAAGATGCAAGTTCTTGTCAACCATGTCTTTATTAAAAAAGTAGATAAATTATTATTTTTTTAACTTAAATTTATCTTCACACTTCAGTTTAGTAAAATGTATGTTCCTTGGTTTTCTAGTGATCTAAGCACAACCCAAGTCATCGGCTCTGAATGTTGATTGAAAGACAACATTGTGACAACATTCACCACACAACATAGAAACTTTTGCCATGTTTTTACAACATTGTTAGAAGATTGGCTACATTCAGACAATGTTTTCTGTTTGCTGGTACAAACTATTTAAATGTCCATCAGAGGAGGAAACCTGCTCTACCAGGAAATTAGTGGCTGCCAGTGGAAACTGCTTTTAAAGGGAGAGAAAGAGAGAGAGAGAGAAAAAGAGAGAGGGTCCACTGCTGCCCTCTAATGGCCATAGATGTCAAAGCTGCACTTACTTGTAAGGTAAATATTTCCATCAAATGATCACTTGTCCATCATGAAAACTACACCTACAGCTGTGATTTTTTCCCCCTCAAAATACACTTTACAGTACAGTATACAGACCCTGTGTAAATGTTTTCTGATCATGTCTCGAAGGTTTTTATTTGCTGGTTAGTTTTTTTATGTGGGTCCATTTTCACAGGTTCAAGGACTTCAAAAAGTTAGTTCTTCTCATCCAAGCTTCTCTCTGGAATGTCCCTCATACCATCCAGTTCTAGCAAAAGTTTGTACCACATTATAGTTGGATGTGATGTACACAAGACAATTCATTATTTTAATTTTTGTTTGGGGTCAGCTTTGGTGATCAAGGGTGTATAGTGTTAAAATCTTAAATTAAACGTCTGAATATAGTTCGAATATCTTTTTTAGAACTTTTGAAAAGTAATTTAACGCACAAACATGTATCTGTAAAACTAAAAAATTAAGAAATAAAAATACATGCTAACGTGCATTAAAGCAAAAATGACAAACAAGTGCATATATATGCAGTTTATTGGCTTTTATTGACCTCTGTGGTTTGAACTCCAGGTAAAGTTTTTACATGCAAAGTTCAACCATAAACATTTCCCTGCTGTGCCGAGTACATGCACTATATATATATACAAATGCATCAAAATAATAACAGAGAAACATCATATATCAATCCAAATTATACCAATATACATTCATAAACTAACCCGACAAATCTTGAAAAATATTACACCCATGTGCTATTTTTTGTTTTGAAAATGATCGACGCATGTGAGTAAAGCAATCGGAATAAAGATAGCGAGATCAGAAACGTTGTTTTGGAGAACTGACCTGTTCAGACGACGACGGTGAGAAAATTGTACAAAGAGAATTAATTCTATGTACTAAGAACATAAAGGTTGTCATGCATAAGGAGCGATAGAAATACTGAGGTCATTCCATTAAGGATGTGCTTTGCTTTATGTTGACGTGGGTGGGCTGCAGCCTCAGGTAAGCAGCACAGAGGCACGGGTCTGTTTACTCTCTTTAAACGAGGTAAAGGGCTGAGAAAGCTAGTGAGGTTTTCTTCACACAGACGTGACGCATGAGGCATCATTTTTTCTTCATTTTCTTCAGTATAACTGTCTCGTTATTTTCGAAGCGGAGTGACTGTAGTTTGTGTTCACCAGGCATCTCCGGTCACCCTCAACCTCCTTTCAGCACGTTAACGAAGTAAACGAGATGGTCACTTCAATATTTTACTAGAAAGGTAAACCACCTTAACTCTGTAAACATAATACAGTATGTAATATTTTGTCATTTTCATTAGACGTGATGTGCTGTATGTGTGGTCTGCGGATCGATGTGTTAACAGAAGCGTGATGTTTAAACCACACAAAAAATACAAACTAAAGAGTCAAGCAAGGTAACACATGCAACTAAACATGATGTGTCACATTAGAAGATCTACCTAACAATAAGAAACAGATCATTGGCTAAACAGCAGATCACAAACTAATTTAAAATGGGTGAAAACGTTCTAATTTAGAGGATTCTTATACATTCTTTAGTACCTGATTGAATTTGTCTCATCTTTCATCATAATGATTCATTACAATGATAAAATGCAACAGAGTCCCTCCTGATTGGCTAGTGACAGAACAATACAGTGTCAGTGTTTCTGTTGTTGTTGTATATGTAAACATCTCAAGAGTGCAGCGTTAGTTTGAAATCATTTCCAGTCATTCCTGCAAAAGTGAGTTTTGGGCTTGGAAACATGGAAACAAGGTGCAAATGTTTGGAAAAGTGACATTCCACGATGACCTTTAACCCTTGTTAAACAACGACTGGTGATATATCCTGCCCTGCTTTACATTGTCCAGTGCTTTTAGGAAGAAAAACTTCACTTTTTTTTATTTCTAAGGAAACTATTTAAGAAACATGACACTAAGGCATGCCCACAACAAGGTAAATATTTGCAGTGTTTCAGTTGCTATTCAACTATAAGTTCAAAAGGAAATTATATTTTAACTGCAATTGTATTGTGGCCAGATGACTAAATATTTTTAAAGGAAGTCACTGTGCAATACTGTAACTTTTGCTCATTTGATTTTAACTCACAGTGGGCGGAGCTCCAGACATCATCACCTAGCAACCGTCGAGAACGGGATCCGTACAGCTCAAGATAAGCAGTTAGGGGAGGAGTCTGGCAGGTTATCAGAAGGAACAGCTTAGGGAAGTGACATTGTCTAAGGCATGCACAAACTTCAACACCCTAATCGCTGGAGACGTGGTTCTCGTTGAGAAGAGTGTGCCAGCGCTCAATCTTCTTGTCCTTGTTCTTTAGGCATTCGTACCAGTGTTTCAAACGCTCACCCTTGGCAGTGATCCCCAGCTGACATCCACCTCAAATATCAGACGTGTAAAAACAGGTTTTAGTACTGTTGTGACAGAATGCAGCAAAATAAAAAACAATACTTCTATCAAACAGTGTTTTATAAAACACAAATGATGAAAAATATGAATGATTACATTTACATTTTCTTTTACTAAGACACTGTTTGATAAAAGCATTAATTTCAAATACAGCCATTTTGATACAAAATGTGATATTAAATAGAATACAGAAATAAGTAATAAATCAATACATTTGATTAAACAAATGTCCATGCGATTTGGGGCTGATGAGAGTCTTACCAATATAATCATTGCATTTGCCAATATCATAATCCCATACAGAGATATCAAGAGTCTTCTTGGCCAGCTCTGCATGTTTGATCTCATAGCTGAACTCCTGCAGAAGAAGTTCACAGCACAGGTGTAATGCACAAACATGAGACGTGTGTGTGTGTGTGTGTGTGTGCGCGAACGTCCATTTCTATGAAAATGTTGCCAGTGATTCTCTGTGTTTAAATGTAAACGGATGTAATAAATGAATTAAAGTTGTAAATCTAAAACAGGTGATGCTTTGTGTAGCATGAGTGCATGTTAGTCTATGTGTGTGTGTGTCAATAGAAAAACTACATGTGCATGAAGGTTATATATGAAAAATAAAAAACTACACCTATGAAAACTGAACAGTTGCACTATAACATTTAAAATACAGTATAAAAATGAAGACTGGGAATAAAGGGTTTCTGTTCTGTGGCCCTTGAGCTTTCCATAGTTCAGTGTCCAGATCTAACGGCCCGAGTGAACAGAAATAAAACACAAACCTCATTATATTCTGGGTTCAGTGTCTTCTTCTTAATCTGTGTCTTGTTCTTTGCTTTCTTCCCCATGTCAGGTTTCAGACATCTGCATCCATCAACACATTTTATCCACAATTATATCCACATTTATTCAATCATTTTGCTTTGCATGTTAATGTATTTGTTGCTCTTTTTATAACAATATATAGTTTTGTGAAAATTTGTTTCAAATGTAATTTTCTTATGAGTGTGGAGATTTAAAATGATTTACAGATTGAGGTCTCATTTGATTTCACTGAATGAACATGAACAAATTGTTTTAACTTTCATTATTAAGTCATTGAGACATGATATAACCCTCAACAGTTCATGTATTTTGCAATCTTAAACATATTCATGTAAAATCAATCATGAACTGATTCTATTAAAATATAGTATTTCAGTTTATGATTGTGCATGTTTTGTAAATATTATAAAGGTCTATATACAGTCTGTCAAATGTTTTAATGTTTTAATTAAATAAAGTACATTCTGTGTGTCTGTATAGACAGTCACACCAGTCACAAAACCCTCAAAATAAACATTCTTCATAACAAATATTTTTAAAAAATAGTGAACTGTCACTTTAAATGAAATCATAAAGAGCAAATGACATCATTTAAGAAGTATAGCATATCCACCCTGTTATCCAGTGCTATTGGCAGAAATACACAGAAATGTTCCTTTCCTAAATGCAGCTGTTTCACAGAATGACTCTTACAGTGTTTGCTACTGCTTAACTTTATTAACAGACCTAAATGTTATAAAAATGTCAGGGAAAGACTCACATTTTGACAAAAGGATCAGAGTAGCCATTAGCATCCATGGCTGCCAGGTGAACACAGCGTACGATACCGATGATGAGGCGACTCAGCTGACTGTTGTACATGAGTGAGACCAAGATACGGCCTCTCTCCTCCAGCTCAGCTCCATCCTTTCCGGGCTACACGGGTACATAAACACACAGAGTTGTGTGGAGGACAGGCCAAAGCGTACAATACTCCACATGAGTGCTAATGCCAGCTCAGCATGAGGTGTGAAGGGCGCTATAGTGGATAATAGCATTAACTTCTGCTACAGTCTGCCACAATGGAGCAACAGTTTGATGAGAATCTCGCTGAGAAAGCTAAAGTTAGCAATAACGTATGTTACGTTCAGCACTGTTACAGCCCTAATGTCTCCGTTTGCATACTTGCCCAAAATGTGTTTGTGGAATAAAGATTGCGAATTTCATTTTTTAAACTTCTGAACCTGCAAATATCACATGGATGTAAATTAATTCTGCAACTAATTTTGGAAATATACATTGTTTGCTAAATATACAGTCAATATAATAGTTTTAATTCTTCTTTGGAACACAAAAGATTTTGGGAGAAATGTTTCAGTGGTTTTGTGTTCATACAGTAAAAGTCAATAAATGCTACCGTCGTTTGGTTGCCAACGTACTTCAAAATATCTTATTTTGTGTTCCTTAAAGAAAAAAAGCCGTACATGTTTGGAATGACATGAGGGTGAGTAAATGATGGAAGAATTTTCATTTTAGGGTGAACTGTTCCCATTTAAACACGTTCAACTGTTAAATACAACTGATATGAACTTATGGACATAATATTTGAGTCAATAATGGACATTCTAGTGTAAAGGGTGTTTCTCATCAGAAACAAGCTTGATAATGGTCTGGAGTTCTGTTTGTGTTGTATATTGTCTCCAAAACAGTGAGCAATTAATATAAGAGCAGCATGAGTCTAATCTGCTGTTTGTGATTACAGTCCTTCAAGTATAATGTGTTTCCAATTGTTGCTAATGTGTTTCAAATTGTTGCTTGACAGCAGATTTACGGTAGACAGAAAGACAAAAGTTTCTCTGTCTGTCTGTTGTTCTCTCCTGCTGAACCTTGACAGTAATACATGTTTTCATTATTTTGTTCTGCCACCTTAAATCTGAGTTTATGAGTGTGAAGATTTATTTACCTCATCCTCGTACAGAGCGATTCCTCGAGCAGCTCCAGCCGTGGACGTTCTCTTAGTCTGTAGAAACAGAGACGTAACATTTTCCTTCATAATTCATATGATCCTACAGGCCCTCCATAAGCATTGGGACAGTAAAGGCAAAAAAATTGCTCTATTTGTTGTGAAGTCAGAAAATAGTTTATGATTAAAAGAGAAATATGAGGCAAAAAACACAGAATGTCACATTTGTGGACATGTTCACTGTTTTTCTGTCAGTTTCAGCTCCCTTGCAGCTCACTCACCTGCACAACCCTCTCCAGACACACATTAAAGGTTTTCTTCTGATTGACCTTGAGTTTTTTCAGAGCAACCCTGGTTTCTCCGATAAACTCATTGTGACCAAACTTGTCCTCATCACAGACAGATATTCTGCACAACAGAAAGAATAACAATTGTGAGTTATAATATGAAGCAAATATAATTATAAATATAAACATATAATTATAATTATATAATTAGACTCATACTGTACATGAGTGTTTTTGAAACACTCACACTGTACATGAGGTTGTTTAAAGCAGACTCATACTGTACAAAAGGTTGTTTAAAGCAGACTCATACTGTACAAAAGGTTGTTTAAAGCAGACTCATACTGTACATGAGGTTGTTTAAAGCAGACTCATACTGTACATGAGTGTTTTTGAAACAGACTCATACTGCACATGAGGTTGTTTAAAGCAGACTCATACTGTACATGAGGGTTTTTGAAACAGACTCATACTGTACATGAGGTTGTTTAAAGCAGACTCATACTGTACATGAG
>JAZGTK010008048.1:0-18708 GCA_036877625.1 Ambastaia sidthimunki
GCACTTAACCAGGTTTTTCAAGTAGTTGGTTGGTGCAGGTTTAATAATTGTACTTTGACTCATCTCACCTGGCAATTTAGCCAAAGTGTTCACAATAAGATGAGTCCACTAGCACTGGTTTAGGTAAAAATGATAAACACTGACACAATAAACTGGTCTGCTGATCTATGATCGCACCCAAGAAGTAGGACAACAAGGAAATGCCTACAATTCTAGATCTTTCACTCTCTCCCTTTATGGGAAAATACAGCGGCAACCTGCGACATAAACCACTTCTTAGAATAAAGCAGGTTTCTGAGAATTCACATATGCGAAGCGCCACTGAAGGCAACCCTTCAGTAGTGCATGTATGTGCATGTGAGCAGACAGGAAGTGGAGGTTTCTTTGATGATTGAGTCGTCTGTGGTTGTTACATCAAGACAAACACAGGCAGACTGTTGGGCTAATAATATTTTTGACAGGTTGCACCTCTCTGAATGCAAGACAAGTGTACAACTAATGAAACCTGAATAAACTTTAGTCCCTCAAATGTGAAAGGGGGATTATGGGTAAAAATCATGGCCTTAAAAATATGGGGAAAATTTGGGAAGTTTCAGCTTTAATGTGTTTAATTAAACATATAACTATAGCTGCCTGAGGCTGAATCCTCTTTGCTTAATTGATCAGTCAAGAAGTAAAAAAAATATAGATTATTTCACATAATAGACAGTGAAATTCGCTTTGATCTTTCTCTGAGATAATAATGAGAAGGTAAATCATTGTACACTATCACTATCACACTATCTATTGTCACAATTCAAATAAGAACCTCAGATAAGCCAGCAAATGACTTTATATTAGCTGAAACAATATTTACACAATAACTTGCTAATATGGAAGACAAGTGTTTCAGTAAGTCGGGTTAATTTCATTCATTTATAATGACATGGGTGAAGGAAGCCTTCCTAAGATTCAACATACACCAACTTAGCAAACCAACGACACACCAACAGTGCGACCATTAACACATCAGTGGCAGCTATTTTTATGTCTGCATACTTCAGATGAGGGTGGGAGGAATAAACCAGCCTGCTACTGCTTAAGATATGTGGCTAACATTTTTAACTGAGAGTCAGTGTGCCCAAAATGATACTTCCTGCAATAAAAATCTCAGCTTACTTTTACTTTAAGTTTTCATACCAGGCCGACCTTATAAATATGATTAACTCAAACATTTGTGTAATACAAAATATACTTGGTTGTTGCAGTTTTATACAAGTTTGATTCATAAGTTATTGACACACCATGGCATCAGGAGATGCCACGCTTATTTTTATTGCAAAACATATTAAGCACATATTAATCACTATTGATCGACAATGTAAAGAGTTTAGGTCACAAATATATTACCATTGCACTATTACACGGATCACACATTTATGTCATTTCACCCCTGAGCAATAAACATGAATAAATTACTTATTTCCTCTTGAGATGTGTGTGGTTTAGACTCATACTGTAAATCACATGAATAAAACAGATAATTAAATTGTTAATAGCAAAGATGTGGAAGACAACTCGTTGTCCCAATGTTATAACTGTGACAGCCCCACAGCCCATAGTCCTAAAAACTGCTTGACAAACCAAGTGTTTGCCTGTCAGCCCATAAACATTCTGCTGTGTCAGTCTAATTCATAGAAGCAATCAAACTCAGCAAAAAAAGTCATTGGTCGCCAAGTTCAACAACTATTGTGCAACTCCACACTAGTATAGGCCGGATATTTCTAACTACACTATTTAGTACTCATAGTAGCTTTCCAGGAAAAACTTCTGACTCAAGTCCTTATTGTTTCTACTAAATTGAGACTCACAGAGGGAAAAATTAAAACAAGGGACAATAATCAGGTACATCCAGGACTGTCAACAATATCTACCCATTTATTCTGAATTATGTGGATTAGATGAGTCATAAATATTATTCATGTCAGTATTTAACAACATTAATCACACAGAAGGTTCTGCTTTAATATCCCAGTGTCTGATTCACAGAGGAATCAGGGCCACATAAAATTCCTCCACATCCACCTTTTCACTGCTAATATACTGCTAATATACTTTCAAGTATTTCCTCACTTCCGAATTGTCATGAATGTGGAAATGTTGGATATACGGATTACGTTTGTGTATGTCTATATTTCCTAATTCACATTGTGTGAGTTATTCCAGTGTGTTACTTGTCTCACAGACTTACAGATAGACAGTCTTTATGAGACAGATAGACAAACTGATAGATATACAAATAGGATTGAACAAATCATGTAATAACATTAAGCCAATTTTAAAAACAAACAATAAGACACGAACAAACCATCCATTCAACCCATTCTGCCATTCACACAGCATTTGCTAACATGTTTAACATTTGCTACGATTTTCTAAACAAAAATCAAACCCTTTTATATCCGAATTTTATATGATAAACATAAAATTACACGTTGTACCTTGTGAATTCGTTTTAATGCCATTCTCTGTGTGTAATGGGCTCCTGAGGCCGAGGAAAGATGAGCTTTATCCGGCTAGCTGCGGCTAGCAGTGCGCTCGCTAGCCAGACAGTAAAGATCCGAGAGAAACGCGACAAAACCGAACCAGAACCCGAAAACAGCCCTTAATACGGACCAAAGTAATCCCTGCGGTCCGACAGATTATGATCCTGGTGTGAGGAGAGGTTATTGAATATGAACACAGGCAGGCCTGTATTACAACACTTGTGTAAGTATGTATAGGTCTCCTCCTCGGAACTCTCTCTCTCTTCTCATTCACTTAGTAGCTCTCTCTCTCTCTCTCTATCTCTCTCTCTCTCTCTTTCTATCGTAACAAAATGTCCCCTTTCTCACTCCCTCTGTCTCCTCTGACGCAGCATCATTTTACGGAAATGTTGAAAATAGGGACTAACAGAGACGAAAAGCGCTAATGAAACAGTCCCACCAAATACGCATATTTATGTCAAGGTTAGAGGAACGTTCTCTCCGTGTGAATTTCAGTGGACGTGTCTCAAAACCCAGTGAGCTCCCTATCTTGACAACAAGTCAAAGTCAAATGAATTTCTCGATTAATGAATTAGACAGGTTTGTAAGAAAGCTATAAAAGTAATACATAAAAGACGTGATCTAGAAACAAAACTAAACAAAATTTTTATTTTTTTCTGTTTATTTTCAGGTTTAAATTAGATTGCAAATCTTAAAATGCCCACTAAAGTCTATTGTTTTAGTCATTAAATGTTAACCAACCAAAACACATTTTATAGTTTTTGTGTGTGTGTGTATTTGACTTGATTATTAAGGGGTCTGCACTAAGGACAGGGGGATGTTACTGTCTACTGAATGTTAGTTGTAATTTTGTGTAAGATTATTTTTTGCACACTAGACTCTAAAGCAGGTGCACTTTGGTAGAGAAAACCTTTGCCCATCGCTTGTCTTACTGGTTAGTAATGAAGTAATCCAAGTAATGACTTTGAGGCCTCAGTATGTTTTAATTTAATTGCGTGTTGCTATTAGGCTTAATCTCATCACTAACATGTTTTAGGAGGATTTACAGTCATTAGGAGGATTTACAGACATTTTAGTTTGAACAGAAAGTAAACACATAAATGTCATATCTACATTTCTTTTCTATAAATTCAGATAAAAAGAAACTGCCTTAAAAAGAAACTGTTTCCACAAATCAATTGTCACTCAAACAGTTGTCACTTACACAATAGTCTGATGTTAAATTTCTAAATTAAAGCCTTACAAATGATTACAAATGATTATTATAAATAACACATTTTAGGTTATTTTCATCCAAGGCCTTTAATTTAGAAATTTTGCATCAGACTGTCTTTACATTGTGTGACTGTCAACACTACAGTGAAATTTGCTTTTATAAATATTATGGGCTTACAGAGCCGTGTTTTGTAGCAACTAAAATAATTTTCCTTTTTATTTGTGACTTCTCAAAATTCCCAAATGTCTTCAGGTGAGGTGAATGTGAGTCATACCTGTAATTGTGCATGTGTTTATTCTGTCCTCCTCGGGCCCAGGATCATTGTGCATAGTAGCTTGAGCTCAAAATAGTAGCTTGAGCTCAAAATTTCAATTAAACAACTTTTAATTTTTAACTTTATTTCTAAAAAACAGTGTAAATATGGCTTTTTCCTCTGTGGATTTATCAAACAAACAGTTCAACCCAGCAACACTCTAGCAACTGTTTATGTATTTATTTAGTTGTTTTTGAGTGAATGGACATGAAATCTCAGAGAGTCTCATTATTTGGGCAGTGCTTTAGAAACACTGCTTTAAACAACAATAATAAATAAAAAAATAATCAAAACACTGTTTGTTTGTTTGTTTGTTTGTTTGTTTGTTTGTTCGTTTGTTTGTTTTCCCTTCAAACATTACATAAATATAAAAACATTCACAAACAACTGCAATTGTAACAATATTCCAGAGGGGGGAAGTACATTTTTACATATTGATTCAAAATTACAAGGGCACATGAATATAAAAAAGATGTGAACAGATAAATCATTTATAATTAACACTGCAATATTCCATTAAAAAATAGTAAAAGTATAATTTTATTTCCTCGACTTTGTTACTTTAACAAACCAATGAGACGCGCTGCTGTCGGGTGTACTGAGACTCTAGCGAGGATATATGTTGGGTGTACTAGTGCATCAAACGCTTGATTTGCGGGTGACCAGCAGGTGGCAGCACTTCAGCGTGTGTGGCTCATATTTCCACGCAACAGTAAACAATGACATGGAAGAGATTTGTCCTTTTTAATCAAATAAATATGACAGACCCTTTTAACGTTTTCTTAGTAAACAACATTTACAAATGGCCTATTCATCGTTGCCTGGTTTGCCTCGAGAGGTTTTGAAATGGCTGCAAAGTCTTGATTGATCGTTTTCTGCAAAAAATGTGCGCAGGTGAGTAGAAAAGATAAAGACACCTCCAACGACAAATCTTAATAGATTTGCTCTTGTCCTTTATAAAGATGGTGTCTAGCGAGCTAAAGTACTTTATCTAGAGAAGTTATCTATGCGAGTACTGTGTTTTTGTAAGAGAACAGCAATTCAGTCACCACTGAATGACAATAAACGGTTACTAAATCATTGCGTAAACAACACGATATATGTGGGTCAATAATAAAGTTTATGTCTTTTATGTAAAGCACTTCCTAATTTCCTGTATGTGTAGAAAAGTGAGAAAGACACCAGTGGATTGGTGACACAATCCACTATAAACCTGGTGCTGCAGAGCTTCTCATTCAGGACATTTACAGCATTTTAACCAGCAGAAGATGAGAGCATACTGTACATCACAGTTGAACACATTAAAATCATGTAGATTTATTGGGAAAAATGATTTCAGCCTCTGTAAATATATAAAAAGTAATTCCTTCAAAATAGCAGAATGAAAAACATGCCCTGCAAGGCTTCACAGATAAGGGTTATCAGGAACAGTTACCCATGGTGGCTAGAGCCACAGCCTCTGTGGCCATAAACAACAACCTGTGTTTCAGTGAGGTTATAGCCTAACCATATATTATAGCCAACCACCGTAAAGCACCGGCCATCATACACAGACACATAGTACAGAGAAGCGGAACCAGAACCCAAGTGAGTCACTGCTCACTCCTGACCTCACGTGTTGAATCCTTTCTGTTTGCCTTAAGATATTTGTGTCACATTAAAGAATGTGTTACCACAGAGTTCAAGTCATATTTCATTCAATGAATGGATGGATAGCTAGCTAGCTAGATTTTATATATGCAGTTTATGTACTGTGTTGCAGTATATTGTGAATGGTGAGCATGTATTTTGCTTTGCTTCTTGATAGATCGATTCAATGTTAAGCCCACTCTTGGAGAACAGGCTGTCAGATTGGCTCCACTGTTAGCTCACCAGAGTGAGCCAGACCTTCAGATAAACTCCACTCATGCAGCTTGTAAAGTGACCGGCCCTGTCTTAACAACAAGAGGATGAGATGTGTAAGCCAACAGTCTTATATATTCTATTTAAACAAATGTCTTTTCTTTTTTTTTTATTAAAGGAATTCATTATTCGTAACAGTTACTGGAAGAGCTCAGTACAGGATTTATTCTTGTAATTAATAAACATGCCTAACAAGCGCATGCATGAGTGTGCAGGCTGATTTTGTTGCTCATTTTTTAACAAAACACAAGCAACAAAAATCGTGTACTAAGTTCTGAAGCATTGTTGTTTAGATTCCAACCATTGTGCATGACTCCCATTACTTTTCATCCTTTCTAAAACGAGCGGATTGCACATCCAAAATTCTTCCATTTGTATTCAACAGAAACCCACAGATTTGGAACATCATCAACACGTTTCATCTAACTGTAGCTGGTATCATAAAAATGCTTGTTGAATTGCCCAGCTAACAGGGAATGTTTTCCAAACGTTAGTTAATATTCTGTAATAGTTCTCTCTAAATGATCAAAAAAACTATTTTTGCACTAACCTTTTTAATGTTTTTGTTCTTTAATGGAAATGTTCCAGTATTTATCAGTTAACCGGCATCTCCCAGACTTATTGTTGTCTATGTACCAATATATCTCTGTCTAATATAAACTATATCTGTCTTTTAAAATGAGACAGACAGCATTCTCTTTCCACTCTACCCAAGGCCTGCTGCAAATTAGACTTCCATTTAGCAAACACTGTGAGACAGGCAGGTTTTAGGCAAACTGCCCGAGTCCCTGTTTACCCCTATTGCCTCTCTTTACCCTCTTTCTCTCTCCCATACACACACCCTGTCACACAGTTTTTTCATCCTGTCTCTCTTTCCCTCACAAACACACAGACAAACACTCACACGGTCACTGCCACTGTCAAAACATAAAGGGTATATCTGTTGTTACCATGCGTCTCTTAGACTCAATTCATAGCGTGAGGTTGCCATGGATATCCAAAGCAAGCATAGTGCTTTTCATGAATGTGCCCAGTAACTAACTTTCTAAACCTCCTAGTCTCTCTCACGCTCTCTCTCTCACCCACCCTCCTCCCTAATAAACGCCCATGCTGTTTTCTGCCAAAAACGGACATTTAAAAACCCAATAATAGGCTTTGTGTGGAATAAAATACGATAAGGTGTGAATGTTATGACACTGAGTCATTTAATCATTACCATTGCCAGGCCATTACTGAAATCAGTGTTCACTCTTATTGATTTATCATAACAATGACAAAAGCATAAAAAAGCCAAAAGAAAAGAACATTTAAACTATCTTTTATTTTAGCCTGTTGGGAAGCCTTAAGAGAATACCATTGCCAGAAAATGTCATATTGGCCGCTAGGTGACTAATATTATGTTAAGCATTACGTCGCTACAGATACCAGTATAAAACGCTGTGATGTTTGATTAAGTCATTGTGTGCCCAGTGAGCGCACATATGTGTGCATGTATTGCTTCATGGACGGGTTATCTAAAGCCGGTTTCCATGGTAACAAGGCAGCTAGCGCTACAATCGAGCGGGACGTGGTAGCGTTTGCTGCAACCATCTCAAAATACACACACCCGAGCACATTTGCGCGATGCTTTTCACTGCCAACTAACTGCATGTAGACGGCTAGATGCCCTTGTAGAGGCTGCTAAGCCATCTGTTATGTTTTTTTTATCTGGGCCTGCAGCGCAAAACAGAGAGGACGAGTGTTTGCGCTAGTTAAAGGAGGGGTGTTCAGGCTCGTGGGTTTCATCCAGACAGAAACACGATTAGCCGGAAGGGGGTTCAGGTGTTAAAGTATCGCTCATTAACTTTGGGTTTCCCCACCCCGTTTTCACTGCCTGCTGTATGTACCACATTGACACATGAACATACGAACAACACACACACTTGGCAACAGGCGCTAATGTCTCTCTCTTCTCTTCTTCATCAGGGATCAGGGTGTGGCCGCGCATGTGCCTGTTCATAGACCCGCTGGCATGTGACAATCACATTGGAAATCATTTTGTTCTAGTGCTGGATAATGTGATATATATTTTACATTAATTACACTATTCTATAAAAAAATACATCCTGTTACTACGTGACAAGAGGTCTGCTTATGGGTCTATAAATGAATAAACAAATAATATGCTAATGGAGATACATTATGGAAAATACATTTTTTTTATTAGTTTAAATTCAATTAAAAATTTACTCTGAAATATGCAGAAAAAATCCAAGATATTTTGTAGCTTAATAATTTCATAATTAATATTTTAATTATGAAGTGGTATGTGACCAGGTCAAAATATCCAAGATTTATCAGATTATTTGACCAGGCCAATATATTATCAGTTTTTCCATTAGTGTTTGACTGTAAAAATTTGTGTGTTCCCAAAACAATGAGCATATTCCCATAGAATGCATTTTATCTTAAAATAACTAGTATTATATTCAGTGTTAATTGTTAGTCTACATTTGGCCTTTATGCCTGAGTGGTGATGCTGTGTTTGAAACAGAGCCCTTTAAATGTAGGCACTCAGAACAGGAATGCTAAACATGGCATAGCAGTATCAACACATAAGGCAAATTGTTATTGCCAAAGGACAAACAATCTTTTTGTGGGTTAGATTAAAGAGCTGCTTACAAAGCATTCAAAACCAGCCAGACAGAGTGCGGTACAATAGAACAGAATTCAGAAGTCTTGTGACATAATTTTTAAAGTTAAACGACATTTAACATCGTCTATGGGTGAGTACATTGACCAACAGCTAAACAAAATAATGTCTCATACTAGCATTGTAGATTATTATGACCCTCCCATCACAGATTCTCACAAATAATAAATGGCTAAATAAATGTGCAAAAAGACGTATAAAAATAAAGTCTGACAACCTTTTGATGCCTGTTCTAATTTAGTTTTTTGCCGCTACATTCTGACTCAGTGAATGTTTTATAGGCAACACAAACACACACATATGCAAAGCGTCACGTGTGTGCACCATATGTTAAATTAATCGCATGCATGTATATTTTATCCATGTTACACTCAAAGCAGTGAAGCTAAACAAAAGCCACTCTTCAAGATTTTATTTTTATAAATTAAATGTATTTTATGTTGCATCATATGTACATGTATATCTTTTAATGTACCATTTGACTTAATAGTCAATACATTACTTTACAATAATTTGTTGCAATTATATTAATGTACTGTTTCCATTTTTTTAACTGAGATGTAACCCAGAATTAACCATTCTTATGTAGGGGAGGGGTGTAAAGAGGTGGGTTATATTGGTTTGGTGCTTGACTCCCCCAAAAACCCACCTCTCACTGGTTGCCCAGTGTGCTGATCCATGTTTTGGGTGGTTGCCGTTGTTTTTGTTGCACCTGAGTTTTTTTTACCCTTTATACACATACATAAATGTTATAAGGTATAGCGAAGACTGAATGTCTTGGCACACACTGGTTTGCATAAGCCCGTGTTAAGATGCCACACTGAAGCTTCTTGCACATAAGGGAGATCAGCTGGAAAAAATCAGTGTTGACAGCAGATCTCCTCTGTGAGGAACAGGGTAGTAGCAGGAGCGGACAAGTGAGGAGAGGGAGGGGAGCGAGAGTCAGAGAGAGAGGGAGGGAGAGAGAGACTTGTGCACTGAGACCCAGCCTTAGCCTCTATTGTGGTAAGCAGGCAAGGGAAGGTGTTTAAGAAGCGGGCTTTAAACCCACAGGCGCAACGCTGGTCACTGCTGTGGAGACACCCGAAATTGGTGGACAAGGCAACATGGAGGAGGATATGGATGAAGGACAGCCTCAGAAGGGTAAAGGAATGCCTTTTTCTCCCCCATCATTTTTCCATCCGTGTTAGTGGTTCTGTTGTTTATCTTTGTGCCTAATCCCTCAGTGTTTTCCATTGTCTCTGATCTCGGGGATTATAACGTGAGGTTATTAAAAACATCACAATATGGGTTATTATTTGTTTGCATGCAGGAAGAAGCATTTTCTGTCATATTTTCAATTCAAAATTTTCACAGTTTTACGAATGATGTTTGCACATATTGCGATGCAATTTGTTTTTTTGCTTTTATATATGTAGCAATTCAAAAAGATAAACCAATATGACTATTGCCTACATGCTGTATTTTGCACATGCAAAAATAGACTGATTTCACATTGGACAATGATTGTGTAGAGGGGTGTGTGCAGGGGACGCAACCTGTGTGTAAGTATGTGTTTGCGTATGTGTGTGTGAACAATCAGAGGGGACTGTTTTTGTTTGCCGCGCAATTCTGTCAGTCTGTCTGTGTGAGACACAAGAGAAGCCACTTCTGCATGCGATGGGCATTTAAATCGTCAAACCTATTACATTGTTTCTTTATCCAAACCTCTTTTCTTCTTGGCTGTGGGGGTTTGCCTCCTCATTCGTGTGCAGCTGCATTTGTTTGCTTTGTGTGTGAGAGGGAGTCTGCTATTTATAATACCAGCACTTGCCCGGGCTGTGGTTGTAAGCTCAGTGTGGAAATCATTGTATACAGCCTTTTTCATCTTGGTGGTCTACAGCGAAAAACATTTGCACATTTTTGCATGATTACATGGTAGACGACTAAAAGAAACCGCATAAAAAATAAAACAAGGAAATATAAAAATATCTCAGTTCTAGTCCTCAGAATTCTTCTCCTTTCGTTTATCCACGATGGCTCTTTATTTCCAAGATTTCCCCTCCTCCCTTCTGAAGCAGATGAAGGGTCTACAGCTAGCAGCCATGTCAGGTTCTCTGTTTAGACAGTCATTGGGTTTGTGTTTATGTATCATTAAATACAATGACAGGAAATAGAACAGATTTATGATAGAATAACTGATTTATGCACAGCCTGCTGTAGTGTTGTTTTATTTTTATTTGTTTATATGGATATCATTTGTTAAATCAGGAGATGCCACGACACGATTGGCTGGCCCCAGTATTGCTTTTGGTAAATGCATAAAATAGATAATTTTTTATATTTTTAATATATATTATTAATATTAATAATCTTACTGTGTTTTATTTATTTATATTGTTGCCTTTTATAGCTAGGTGTGTTTACAAGAATTGGTTAGTGACAGTAGAAAGTCCATCTGCTATGATATTTACATGCCAGTCTATGATATGACTCACCTGTTTTTCTTTTCATATTTTCACACATGTGAGAAGCATCATAAATTGATCTGTTTACACTGCAAAACTAGGAGTACCAGAAAGTGACACAGAACTTTAAGACGTTCCATCTGCATTGGAGAATCAACATTATGTCCGTATTCATTCTAGATGATCAAGAATATTTCACTTTAGTAAAAAGAAAATGGATTGGTCTGACCAATGCTCCAGTGATTCCAAAACACTTGATCTTGTTTTGGGTTCTTGACTCCATAAAAGAAAACCAAATTTCCAACGATCAGCTGTGGTTTATTCACTCGAGTGCATTGACCAGAGCTCTGACCTAGTGGACCAGCAGTCTGCAGCACATCAGATGTATAAGGGAACTAAGCAGTCTCATGGGAGAATGAACATTTCATTACCTCTCATGATTATTGGATTACAGAACATTAGGCTGTTAACACACACACACTCAATCCTGCGCTTCATATTTTATTTATGGCTTTTTTCCTGCAAATTTCTTCCATCTCCATTGTTGACGGACTGATGGTGTTGGATGGATTCTTATCGGTCCAAATTGACTGAAACATCCACTGATGAGATGAAGTTACACAAACAAGATTCTGTTGTACAATTGCAAAGGAGTATTTGAAACATCATTTGAAACACCTATTTTTATTTGTTTCATTATTTTTTGAGTCGTGATCAGCTGATTACACAAGTGTTAAAAGCTCTTTGTTTGAATTTTAACTGGGCCACTATAACCATAATATTGTAAACCTGTAGTGTAAAATTTTCTTCTTATTTCCTCAAAGGTGGAATGATTTTTTAAATGGAGCAGCAGGCTTAAACTGCAGTGTTTCAATTAAAACGAAAGCATGTAGCTTTAATTCTGTACCTATGTGGGGCATAAGTTATCTGGCTGTTTAAATGTCCTGTTTCCTTCCTGACCTCTGTTATCCAGAGGTAACCTTCTAATCCGGACCGTTCTATTGTTCTGGCGCTTTGATTGAGCCTCTCGGGGACCCAGAAGTTTTACTAATTGCCCTCAAAATTGGTTCATGCCTATTAATAGTATGTTGCTTCTGTAAACTATTGTTCTCCCTATTGTTTCCAATGGCCAGATGACCATGAGAACAGATCCGTTAGAGAGCAGAACTGGTTCCTCAGATGCTGGAGTCATTTGCAAGAGCACGTATTCTACGCAATTGGCACAAGCAAAACGCTCACAAAGAAGTCTAAATGGCTTCAGTGTCACTGCTGAAATGGGTTCATCTCTGCTGAGAGCAGAACATGATGGTTCTTCTAGAACCGTCACTATAGGGATGGATAACCTTCGCTATTCCTTCATCATTCGGTGCTGGATTGAGCAGAGTTGCGTTTTCCCGTAATCCTTGTAGATGTGTCTTACCGTTCAGCCCGTTTGCCTCTGAATTAACACACGGAGCTGTAAGTGGGTCATGGTGCGCGCAGACCCGACCCATTCTCAGACCCCGTGCCTCCATCGCCATGGCAACCCTGCTGGTTGATTAAACATGCGCAGAGAAGCGGCGTAGACGTGCAGTGATGAAAACCCTCTCGCTTCTAGGGAGGGGTCAGGGATGAAATAACACAGTGCCCCTCGTGTTGCCACTCAATGGGATCGAGTTCAATTGAATTTCGATTCTTTTAATCTGGACAGAAACACTGCATTCAGTCTAATGAAATGCTAATCACTTTAAATTGACAAATTATTCAAATCCTATTGAATGTCATTAAGACAATAGCTGAGAGTTTAAAAGGGTCCAAATGAGCGTGTTAAAAATTGACTTTAAATGTAAAAGGGTAAAAATAATTAACAAAAATAAGCTTTGTTTTCAGCATGAATATGATTCCCTCCACCTTTAGGTGCTGTAACGTACCCAGAGTAATGAAAGCTCTTTCTCTGTGTCTCTATATCTCTCCATCTGCCTGTCTCTCAGACTCCCCCCTGCCTTTTCTCTTTCATCTGCCGCAATCTCTTATCCTATCACTCTCTCTTTCTCACTTCCCTCCATGGTAAGGATTAGCATTGATGTTTATGCTACGGCTCTTTGTTGCACGATCTTTGAGAGAACCCTTTCCTCCGAACTTGGATATCAGGGAGACCACTGGCTCATAATGACCCCACAGTTCCTGGGATTAATTGGAGGTTGGGGGAGGGTCAAGGCAGGAGTGGCACTGTGCCTGTCAGACTGACAGATGGGCGTTAGGGCTGGTAGGGTGAGTTTGGGGGTGGGGGGACTGAGAGGGGTATGGGGGCAATGGGGTGGATGGGAGTTGCAATAGCTTTATTATTACAGGATCCTCCTAGATAGCACTTTTGTTTATGTTGTATGTATTTCCATATACCTACGTTCATTTATGCCATTTTGTATTAGCAAAATGTTAAAATGTGAATACATTAAGCATGTCAGTGAATGTTTGGTAGTCATTTCCGGTTTTCAGGAATTGATGAATGATAGTAATAAAAAAGAAAAAGATTGATTTAGCATTCATGGTCTAAAAGCATAGACCCTTTCAGCAATATGATAGCTGATTTTACCATCATCCTACATACACATTTTTGCAAAAAGAAAAATATAAATTTTAGCAACACATTTTGAGGCAGTGTCATTTTTAAAAGCCTTGGCAATTAAGATTAAAGAATGTTTGCACTAATCTGAATAGTTTGTCTTTATCTTGGACTGGTATTAGGTTTGATCTTGTAAACCATTTTTTTGGCTTTGACTGCACTATTGAAAATGAGAAAGATTGCAATATTTTGTCTGCATGTAATTATTGGTGAATCAGTGAGGAAATCCTATGTTGATTTGTATTACTAATATGATACAAAATCCTGCAATAACAAAGTGTGCAATCTGCATGTATTTTTAATGTTGTTTTATCGCCTAACACCCTTGAGTGCTGAGTATTAGATGGCATTGTAATGCAATGTAATTTTGGTGCCTTTGGATGTGACATGATTACAGCCAGCCAATGAAGTGACAAACATTCGTCTTACCAGTAAACAGAATTTTTAACAGTGATGCCAAGTGTGTGATAATGTAGCAAAGCAAACCTGTAGATCCATCAAACACTTTAAAGAATCCCATCCATACACTTGCTCTCTCATCTTCAGCAGTTGCTATGACAACAGGTTGGTCCCTTGCCAAAGTCACTGTAAAGACAGGTCTGAGGTTTATTGCATCATTACCATAGCACTATTTGACAGTCTTTCATATTTCACAATCAAGGGCCTGAGTTGTAAAGGGCCACTGGCCTCAACCAGGCCATAACCATAACTCTTGTGGTGTAAATCAATGAAGTTCCTTCACTGAGCAGGAACATATGAACTCATAAGATGAATCAAAAGTGCCTTGATTTTTTTCTGAGTTGCCCAGTATAATGCACTTATGCTAGCTGTAGAAATTTATAGTCAGAATATAAAAATTAAAAAACATCCCTGCTAACAATTTTAGGTTGCAAAAACATTTCTCTAACATTTTAATTAAGTTACATTAAAAAACATTAACATAAAAATGTTTGAATGTAAACATTTAAATGTTCTAGAAATGTTCAAAAGGTCCACTTTTTAGATGTTTTAACATTACTACTTGGAACATTATTGAAACATTTTTTAAATTCTGTAGTTTTAAAACACTTAAGAATAATGTTTTTGACATTAGACATTTTTGATAACTTTGAGAGAACTTTGAGAGAACTTTTAAAGAACGTTATCCAACATTCTGAGAACGTTCTTTCCTGTTAGCTGGGATCAGGGCAATAATTTGGAAATACTCAATTAGAATCAGTAGGTGTCAAAGTCCATCCATACGTTCCGCCTCACGACCATTTTGATATTCATGAATCATACTGTTATGATTCACTCTGATATATGATGCCAGGAGGAGAATTTAAAACAGTCTGCCATGGGGACAATTTTGCTAATCACTGGAGAGTAACAAACAGTGGTCAGCTGAACCTCACTGGCCCCAGCTGAGAGGGAATGAATTGAGGATTTAGTTCCAAACGTTTGGATACTTGTTAGTCCTGTCATGCAGAGGCTGGGCTCTGCAAAATGCATACAAGACTTCTTACACTAACATTTCTTTTCTTGTAAGATGTGTTAAACAGCATTTTAAAAGTGCTTTCTAAAAAAGCAAGAGACATTTTTAAACATTACGCAGTAAAAACTGTACGGTTCACATATTTTGAACAGAGAGTGTGTCTGCTTAAATGACTGCAAAGCCGGATATAATCAGAGGAAATGAGACACACACAATGTGTTAAAAAAACTCACTGATTATAAAGTGCATTATTCTCCACAGCCTTACTTTCTATACCTTTCCCCTCTCAGGATGTGCAGAGTGCTGTCTGAAGTGTCTTGGTGGCATCCCTTATCCGTCTCTGATTGCCACCATCCTGCTGTATGCTGGGGTGGCTCTCTTCTGTGGATGTGGTCATGAGGCTCTGTCTGGAACAGTCACCATCCTTCAGAACTACTTTGAGGTGATCAGGGCACCCGGAGACGCCCTGGACATCTTTACAATGTAGGTGATACCAGCACATTTAATAAACATAACAGCTATAGATTTTAGAGTGAGTACTACACTTTTAAAACTACATTTTGTTAAGGAATGTTGTAAGAAGTAAACCTAATTAAAAATATTCTCTAAAACCAAGAAAATATTAAAATAAAACTAAACCCATTCTTATATTTCTATATAAATTGTAGTATATTCTTATTTATGGGCTGATTTAATGTATGTATTTTTATGTATAAATAATATATATATATATATATGCATAAAATTTGTGTATATTTTTATATATAAAAACGCTAGCTTATTGAATAATATTTTTAATCACATCAATTCATGTAATGTAACATTACAAAAAAATGTAATTATTTGTTACCCTTCCAGATGTCATTATTATTATTATTTTCTCTCTCTCCAGCATTGACATTATAAAGTATGTGATCTATGGCATCGCCTCTGCGTTCTTCGTGTATGGCATTCTCCTGATGGTAGAAGGTTTCTTCACCAGTGGAGCCATCAAGGACCTGTATGGAGACTTCAAGATCACCACCTGTGGACGCTGCGTCAGTGCCTGGGTGAGAATCACTGGGAAACTTCTTGCATTGTAATTTAGCAAAGGGCAAGTACACAGCCACTAACAGTAAATGCAGCACATAAAAATTACATCCTTTATAGGCTGTAAAAGATACACATTAAATCTGAGTTACGCTCATTTGTGCCGAGAGAAACGTTGTGAATTCTGAGCAGTTGCAATTATTGTAGATAATTCAACCCCAGCAGATTCTAAAGCTGAGAGCTGGAGAGTGAATTAGTGTCTTTATCAATAAATAGGTTCCTCCAGGTCTGTTTTATGCTTGAATTGTCTAAGGTTGTGAAATTTAAATGTTTAAAAAACGTTTTTGTTCCAGTTTATCATGCTGACCTACATCTTCATGTTGGCCTGGCTGGGTGTGACAGCATTCACCTCTCTGCCTGTCTTCATGTTTTTCAACATCTGGTCCATCTGCCAAAACACAACTGTCCTGGAGGGAGTAGAACTATGTTTTGACCCACGCCAGTACGGTATGTTCACGTTTATGAGCTTTGCTGGCTAACATTTAGGTGTGGTTAGCTATGCTAGCTAAAGATGGTTTGTTTTAATTTATGCACAAAATCTGTGTGCTATCCATTCCTATAATCTCATAAACCTTATAAAGACAGATTGTTCTTGTGGAATAAGAAATATTATGGATTTTAGGTGTTGTGCCCATTGGAGAGGGGAAGACTGTGTGTGCAGGATCAGATAAGTTCTACAGAATGTGTGAATCAAATGAGGTGAGTACACATTGATATACTTATATGGCATAGACATATGTATATTCTGTATGTATAGTCATGTAAATACCTTTTTATTCACAGATATATAATGTCTTAAAATCTACAGGTCACTTTTACAATAGTTATTATAAAACAGAGTGACGTCTCATTTCTCAATATTCTCTTTCTGAAAGCTGGACATGACTTTCCATCTGTTTGTCTGTGCACTGGCTGGGGCTGGAGCAGCAGTCATTGCAATGGTGAGTTCTGTGTGCAATTCAACTATTATTATCAACACAAGCATCACTACAAAGTCCATTGATGTGCTACTATATGTAAATTATTATAAGCCAAGATTTTATTTCATTTGTACAATTACAAAGATGTTAATATTATACACAACTTTTTTCAGTCTATTTAAATTGAATTTCTGGTGCATTTAGTCCCATTTTTATGCCTCATTTATGCAATAAATTCACCTCAATAAAAATGTATATTATTGTGTTAAAAGTTAACGTGTTGAAAAATAGGCTGACAAAACAGATGAACACGACAGTTGGATTTATCCCCTTTAAACTGGCAACAGTCTGTTTATATGTTTATTGTGATGACGATAATGCAGCCAGAAGGGATGACATCACATATTTCAGCTTCGTTATGTGGGTCTAAGAAAGCTGGAAAAAAGTTGTGAATCACTGTTACTGCTTTCCTAAGGCATTCTGGGAAATATTTTGAGCATTGGTGGCACTGGGAGCTCTTTCTTATTGGCTTTGCCTTCTTGTTATTTAACATCTTTTATCTTTACGCTTGTTTTCCTTCCCGTTCCCTCTTTGTCTTTGTAAGTCTCTCCTCGTCTCTCTCAAACATACATGGAGAGACGCTGGGCATGTCCGTTGGTTGTCATGGAAACTGGGAGAAGAAAGGCCCTAGAGCTTGTAGCAAGTAGCGCTCAGTAATTTGTGAGGAACCATTTTCTGAAAAAGAGAACGTGGTTGTTACTTTGGGATGATGTAGCAAATTAGAGTAAGAGCTTTCCGTCCCCCGCTGTGGAAAAAGAAAATTGTACTGATTGTTAAGCACAATGTATCTTGGCACTCTGCGGGAAGGATAATAATAAACAAGCTTTTCTTTTGTTGAGATGGAAAAATCAGGGTGTGGCCTTTCAAATTACCATACATAATGTTCACACCATCTGCATAAAGCAGTGACCCAATGCTTGTGTTGGGCAACATATAGCGTATGCCAATATGGAGGAAAACAATTTTTGGTTTATTATAAATTTGTTTCTTGTAAATTATAAAAGAGTGCTTATAATTAACACCATCAACACTCTTTATTCTTCCTTGATTTGAAATAATATTAAATATATATCCGTACTGTAAGTGTTTTTGGCCTATGTAAAACGCTTTTGCTGGGTTATATAAAGCGAATTAGAACAGGGATTTCATCACTGCGTTTTCATGCATGTTTGAAGTCGACTGTAGAATTTCCTCCAAACAAGGCGCGATGCCAGTGTTCATATGAGAGGCGTCTGGCTGCTGTGCAATGCCGCCTCCTGCTGGTGCCATTGCTAATTTTAGTGTGACCCCCCCATACGTCATCACAGTCTGCTGCGTACTGCCTCATGTCTTTCCTTCTTATTGAAAAATATACACGAAAACATGATACAAAATATTTATTCAATGATATAGTTAAATTGTCTAATTATTTTAAAAATAATTAATTACAAATATGATGATAATCACAAGTTATAAAAAAAAATCTATT